>OZ010670.1:70197761-70490261 GCA_963932185.1 Troglohyphantes excavatus
TTATATATATTTAGTTAATATTAAACATTTCTCTCACAAGCATTGATTTGTTGCACCCATGTTCCAATGCAGTTTTCCCTCCAAGTTCTAATTTAAATGTAATCTTACTAGTAGGGCAATTCTTAATTTTCCGTAGCTTTCATTTGCTAGTAATAACATTAATTTTCTTCAGGCATACATTTTCTCAACTCGGAGATCTTTAAAACTTGAAATTCTCAACTTTAGGGTTTCCAAATTAAAGGGGGGGGGGGGGGGGGTGCACAGGATATTGCTATTCAAATCATTGATGCAGCTTTTCTGTAGTATGTTAGATAAATTTAATGTACTGAAACTTCAAGCCGGTATTTCAAGGAAGCGCTTTGTAGCACACAGCAATCATGCAGTTGGTGTAACACACCTAAAATAAAAATAATTAATGTATAAGTAACATCCAAATTAAAAACCTGTAAGTGCCATCAATTTGAGATATAAATGTAGTCTAATATTTTTAGAGTACATGTATTTTAGGATTCAATTTAATGATGTGACACTTTACAATGTGTGGGATAAGAGGTGTGAGAGGAGCTTAAGGGAATTTTTGGCAGAAGAGCCAAATTTGGCAAAGCTGCGTCAAATGTTTATTAGATTAAGAAACCATTTAAATTAAATTTGACCACTAAAACCAATATTTTGCAGAAATGAAAAGAAATGTAAGAGATCATTTAATGTTAAAACAGTGCTACTAAAATGACTTCATCTAGAATTATTAAAATTTGGACATACACATGAAATACATTCAACTGATTAATGACAATTGCACCATATTAGCTTATGGCATAAATGTTTTCTCCAGCATTAGACAACAGGTGTGTCTATTGTCAAAACACTGGACATATTACAAGTAACAGGTATTTCTCCAGTGTGAAGCAACAGATGCATCTTAAGGTTTATTTTTCGGGTGAACGCTTTGAAGCACACATTGCAGGTGTGCGGCTTCATCCCCGTGTGTACGTACAGATGATTCCTAAAGCCCGCTCTTGTGGAAAAGGACCTGCGGCACACATCGCATTCATGCAGCCTTTCTCCAGTATGAGACAAGTAGTGGATTTTGAGGCTTGCCTTTCGTGAAAACCCTTTATAACATACGTCACAGACATGCGGTTTTTCTCCCGTATGGATCAGAAGGTGGTTTTTTAGGTCCCCCATCGTGGAAAATGCCCTGCGACACACTTCACAGACGTGTGGGCGTTCTCCGGTGTGGATCAGGATGTGCGTTTTTAGGCTCGTCCTCTGCGAGAACGTCTTGTGGCACACATTGCAGGTGTGAGGTTTTTCTCCGGTGTGAACCAGGAGGTGGTTTTTCAGGTTGCCTATTGTTGAGAATGCCTTGTTGCAGACGTGGCATGAGTGGGGTTTTTCGCCAGTGTGGATCAGTTGGTGAGTCGCGAGGTGCGACTTCAGGGTGAATAGTTTGTCGCACTTGTCACAGGAGTAACGCTTCACTCCCGAATGGGTGCGGAGGTGTTTTTTGAAAGCGGTCTCTGTGGGGATGTCTTGGTTGCACACAGGGCAGACAGGCATCTTTGTTCGGGAAAACCTGTTTCAAAGCTTGTCTTTTTTTTATAAATTATTCTGTTAAACCTAAAATAAAGATTATTAGATTAAGGTATTAATATAATATTTTTACAAAATTTTATTCATAAGAGTTTTTTGTTTGTTTTTAAATATTTTTATTCAATTAACCCTCAGAGTGGCTAAAAGATAAAAAAAGTTATTCAAAGTGAAAAGTTACATATTCCATAAGATATTTTGAACAATATTTATAATAAATGGATTTATCATTTTTTAATATACAGTAGAGCTTCAATTATCAGGATTTCCAGTCAAACAAAGCGGATCACCAATTATCCGGATCAGTTTGTGAAAAAAAAGTAATCGTCAAAATATATATTTTAATAGTTTTTATCAGTGAATTATATTATTTTTAATAGTCATAAAATTAAACTTTTTACTAAAGGAATTTTTTTTACCAATAAATAACCTTTTTTGTGAAGTATCCAATAGTCCAGATATTCCATTATCCGGATGGGAACTGGTCTCAATTGATAAGAATAATTGAAGTTCTACTGCATATATATATATATATATAAAAAAAGGGTTAAATTATATTTTAATAAAATAGAAATAAAATAATTATAATGTATAGTATTTTATACATTTAAAAAGATGTGTGTTGCTTTAAAATATGGTTGGCGGATTAATGCCACACGAGAGTTACCTACACAATAAGATATTGGCCACAGTTTGGGATATAACCCAAAGAAAAGACCCTAAACCACTAATACCATGTTTCTGAACCATGGTCAGTAGACAAGGACAACACCATAACTGTCTCTCTAAACTCCCACACCACAATAAATGTGAAAACATTTGGACTATTACAGATTTAATATGGACCATATTGCTCTACATAGACAATATTTGATTGACACAACCCTTTGATTATGAGCTCAGCATTCTCATACATGTGATCTGTTCGACAAATGAATATTTCCTTAGTTTCTTTGACTTCTTTTTATTTTTAACATTTGTGTTATTTATTGTTGTACTTTTGCATCATTTGATTATATAATAAAGTATTCATCCTATAAAAAGTATGATTTGTTCAGTATTTGAAACACACATAAAGCAATAGAATCCACACAAATTTACAACAAAAACTTTTTGACTATAGTACAACCTCTAAAATGATTCAATTCAGGGGGGGGGGGGGGGGGACGACGGGACACCCCCCAAGGTCTATCTTAATGAAAATAAAAGGTTGGTTGGGTTTAAAGGCATAAGAGCTGCTAAGACTATGCTGCACCAAACACCAGGTGCTGCAGAACACAATGAAAATAGAAGCTATACTTTATAAACTATAAGTTAACACTGCATGTTATAATGAACACATAATATATTTTCTAAGAATTATATTATTTTAACTTATGGATGATAACTATGTACAACTAGAAGTATATTAAAGTCACATACAATATTTCTAAATAAGTCAAACCACAGGATTCAAATTACATAAAATAGTAAGGGATGAAACCAAAAATAATTACTAAAAGCTGTTGACAATTTCAATTATATTAGTGAGGATATAGAAACATTTAATAGAACCTAAAATGCAAGAAACTATTGTAAAAGCAATACAATCAATAAAAATACGATGTAAAATTTGTTACATTTAATATTTTCTAAATAAATTAAGGTGATTTAGAAATTGTGAAGTCTGGTTTTTCTAGCAGAAAACTGATCTACAGAAAAGCGAAATAAAAGAATTTCAAACAAAAATCAGATTTCAATTTCATTCAATAAATCAATTATTGCAATTTTTTATAAATGTAAACTGTGCATGGTGGTTTCCTGATATTTCCATGATGGTGTCACAAAAATTTCCCTGACTTTAAAGTAACATTAAGAAACGTTACAATACATGCTTTGTAGAAAGAAAGAAAGTATCCATGATATGATAATACAATAAATATATTGCATTGTAAATAAAAAATTGTGAATAATTCTGGTATAGTGTTGTTGTTAATATATATATGGATACAACAAAAAATAATACAATAGGAACAGTCATAATATAACTAAACATGTTCCTTGGAAGCAGATAATGCAAAAAAGCAGTTCAAAAATAGTGAAATATTTATAGAATTATCTCTTCTGCATAGATCAAAGAGCCTTCATTTCTTTATTTGAAATTAGTGATTTTAAGATAGTTTTTTCGAATAATTTTTTTTTGTAGGTAATTTTTATATGTTTTCAATACTAATTTTCAATAAATCGAATATTCATTAGCTGCACTAGAGTTGTTTACAATCCAAAGTCGATCATGATTTGCTTTCTTTTCTCTTTTCAGCAGTGGTCCATGTTTCTATAAACAATTAAACAGTGCATGCACCTTGACATGCTTTTTCCCCCTTTCTTTTACAGAACTAAAACGAAATATTGAAAACTAAACTACACAGAGTAAAAGATAATAATTGCTGTTTTAGTTATCCAAATTTTAAAATTTTCCTGATTTTTTTGCAATTTTTAATTTTTTTTCTTCATATTTCCAGAATTAAAGAGTTCTATGTTAATTTTTTGATTTTTCAGGTTATGTTACCACTCTGATATAAATAAAAAAGCAGTGAAAGAACAAGAAAAAATATTTGATCCCACTTCTTTTGTCAGGAATATTGAAAATACCTCATGTATTTTTATGAATGTGCATGACCAATAAGCTCCTACTATGGCATGTTATTTTTCCTCAAAATGGCATCAACATTTGCTGAATGATGTCACAAATTTTAATAAAAAAAATTATATTTTTTAGGGTTGAACTTGTTTCAAAAACATTTCAGAAAATGTGTAGTTCAAAATAAAATATTACACCTTCAAACTGTAAAGCAATCTAGATATGATCTTATTAATTTTGTTGTAAACAGATTAGGCCATACCAGATAGCATTTATAATTTATAGAGTTTTATAATCTAATGTTATCAATCTAAATGCTTTCTACAAATTGTAGTTTAATTAATGTCAATTATGAAAAAACAAGTATTTCTTAATTTTCATTTAAAAAAGTTTCATAAAATTGTTGACATTCACCTTGTTTTATAAATTGAGCATATATGTAATTAACTTCATATATTATAAAAATAGCAAGCACAGTTTTATCAATCTAAATGCTTTCTATAAATTGTAGTTTAATTAATGTCAATTACAAAAAACAAGCATTTCTTAATTTTTATTAAAAAAAGTTTCATAAAATTGTTGACATTCATCTTGTTTTATAAGTCGGCATACATGCAATTAACTTCATATATCATACAGATAGCAAGCACAGGTTGCCAGAACATGGCCAAAGTGTTGATATTAAAAAATGAAAATTTCGACTTTAAAATAAATATATTTTATAAAAAATTTCATTAAAAATAACGTAAAAGAATTATTCAAAACAAAATTACATTGTAGATCCACATGCAATTTTTAAGTAACTTAAAGGTTTATCAGTTACAAAATAAAATCTTCTACACAAACGTTAATAGTATTAGGAAACTGACACCAGAAATTATTTAAAAAGATTTTCTGATTCTTTAAAGACACAAGCCTTTTTGATTTCCATAATATAGAATTTAAATTTCACAATACATCATTTTCTCTGTTATATACAATTTTAAACATTTTAAATATTAGTCTCGATATTAGTAAATGTTCCAGGATATTTGCAATTGTTAAAGCACTGTCAACTGAAGGATTTTTCAAGGAATATATCTTAAAAAGAAAATCAATTTTTTATCATAAAGGATCTTGAGTAATCTCATTTTTAACAGGTATTAACCTGTTAATAACAGGTATTAACCTGTATTTAGACTTCATGTATTCAAGACATCCTAAAATACATGAAGTCTAAATACATTAGACTACATTTATTTCAGGATGGCTTCTTATGGTTGTTTAGGATACCTCTCACTCAAAAAGTAAAATTATTTTATTAAAATTTCAAATTAAGGTATAATTAATATTTTTATAATTTTTTAGTGTTTTGAAAAGTTTAAAGTGATACGATTCTGCCCCAAAAGTTATAAATAAAAAAAAAATTAAATCCACAATGTTTAGAAATATAAAGGAATTATATGCAAATATACAAATACAAATAATGTCAACCAACTACAGGCCATAAGCCCAGCAAGGTTGGTCCTGTCAATCTATCCTCCTCACGATTCCCCAATGCCAATCCAATTGCTTTTAAAACTACCACTTCTGAAGAATTAACTACATACTCAAGCAAACTAATCAATTTGTCTATAACCCTATTTAAAAAATGCTTTCTAAAGTCGCGATTAAGCTGTGGTTTGTATAATTTGAATCCATCATCAATCTTTTTATTTCTAGAGTGAACACTGTTGAACCTGTTCTAATAAATCAATATCTTTTTTAAAGAGAAGGTGATTTATTTAATAAATGCACTTTGAAGTACACTTTTCCCTTTAAAGTAAAGTTATAAAATTTCAGATGCAAGAAGAAGAGTATGCGCATAAATATGAGCTTATACCCTATACACTGTAATGCTATGCACTAGATTTTTTTACTGAAAGCTTAAAATAGAAATCAAGATATTGAAGGAAAAAGTACAAAAATTATACATTCTTAAACAAAGAAATCTAATAACAAAAAAAAAAAAAAAAAAAAATATTTTTAATTAAATCTTAATAATTTGCAATAAAAAAACTTCCCTACCTAAAGATTATAGGTCTTCCATAGTTTATAGATTGAGATACCGGACAAGCGCTGAAATGAGATATGCTCCTCTGGTTGATGACGACAGAACTGTGATAATTTTTTATTCAATATGATTCCGCTACAACAACCAAAAATTATTATAATTATAAAGCAAATACTGAATATCAGAAACGAATCATGAGGTAAAATTCTTCATACAAAAATAACAATGAATTCTTCATGACAAAAATTAGGTTTTAGTTATAAGTAACAATAGTTTCGAAAATATTAAAATGTATTATGAAACACTGTTTAAGTTGGGTTCTATAAACATTTTTAGTTATATAGTTGAAGTCCTAAAAATAATTTAAGCTTTTTAAAAAAAAAATCAAGTCATCATTTAAAAAAAGTTATATTAATCATTTATTGCTTGAGTTATCGAAAATAATTTAGATATGTTTTCTATGACCAATATTTTAAAACACAAAGAAAACTAAAAATATATATATGTTAGTGTATGACATTATTAATATTATGACATTTAATAATTGTAAACCGGGGAGGAGAGAGGGGAAAGGAGAAGTCCTACGAAGCAGAATCTGAAGTATTACCGACTGGTCTGAACAGCAATCTGCATCCCAAGATGCATTGCGCCAATGACTTTTTTTGTGCACTCCAACCGATTTTCAAGCTCTATGCATAACAAAACTGTTGGCAGTATCCCACGATGCATTGTTCTGAGGGATTCTTTTATACTACTATGCATGTACTAGAGACTATCTCTCCCCTTCCATTATCTTTGTTTTAACCATTCTTTTGTCGTTATACTGATTTCTTTAATTTTATTATCACATTTTAGATATAAAGTGAATAATAATATTTTAGCATGAATAACGTTTCTTTTAGAATTTCTGCTTAAAAAATCAACCCATCTTAAACACTGATATGACAATATATATATATATATATATATATATATATATATATACAAAGAGATATGCTGTATGAAACAAGTGAGGTTTTGCTTCGAAAAATGCATGGAACCAATAGTAAAAAAATTTAAGCAATCACAAGGCTTTAAAAGACAATACAATATCCATAGATGGTTGAGAGATACAAAGCATGCATTTTGTAACTATGTAAATGTAAAATAGAAGTGAAATTAATATAAATTCACTACAGGGTATTAAAACTTTTTAAAACACTAGGGGGCTCCCCGCTAACGCTTCACCAACCCCCGGAGGATTGCTACGCAATCCTCTTTAGTTTGCTTCGCAAACAATACCGGCTTCCTACACTGTAGACAATGACAATGTGTCCTAACAACAATACTTTTTTTAGTTATATTAATTATTGCTGGCAGTGCCGTCACACAAATTTATTTTTGGGATGTTGAGACAAGAAATTTCCCAACTTAACGATCCGAAATTCCGAAAGTGAACAATTCAAAATTCTCAACTTAAAGACGTCGGGTACCAGCTCTAGTGTTGTTCTCGTTATCTGACCATTGTTAAAAATATGAGACATCGTTCCCGGGTATTTTCTTCGAGAAAGGCCTCGAACCAAAGCGTCCTTGATGTAGTAAGTAAATACGTACCAATAACAAATCAAGGAAGCTTTGCTCGAACCAACGCCAGTAGTTCAATGTGCAGCTCTAGTGCGACGTTTATTAACCAGACCACACTTAACGATTCGAAATTCACAACGCAACAGCTAAAAAAATCCCAGTTCCAACTTATAGACATTTGTCCGCTTTTTTATAGGTAATATTAAACAGTTCTCTCGAAAGTATTGATTTGTTGCACGCATGTTCCAATGCAGTGTTCCGTTTTGAGATCTAATGTAAGTTTCATCTTGATACAAGCTGGGCAATTTCTAGCCTTCCGTCGCTTTCATTTGCTAATATTATTAATTTTCCTGAGGCATAAATTTTCCCAACAAAGGGATTTTTAAAATTCGAAAACCCCAACTTTTAAGGTTTCAAGTTTACAGGGGGGGGGGGGGGGCATGCACCCCCCCACCCCCCACATACACACAAACGTTGCCGCCGTTGTTGTGGGTCTGATAACTGGGAAAGCTCAACTGCAGAACTGCTTCAACGCAATTGTTTCTACTCATTGAAAAGCGAAACGTGTAAACAAACAACAGCATAAAACGCGCCAAACAAAAATAAGCCTAATTCGCCAACTTTTATTTATATAAAGTAAGATTATTGAGAATTGGCGCTAATAATAATTCCCCATTAAAATATATATTAAGCTACGGGATTAAGCTATTGGATTTACATACATGTTGGCATTTTGCCAACGTTAGCATTTTGCTCCGAAATATCTTTTAATAATAATTATAGTACTTCACATAAATAGTTACATCTAATTTATTTTTTAAGATAGAATTTCAGTATTGATACCATTCAAGAAAGGAAGATTTTACGAATATAACTATATTTTTTTAACGGGAAAAAAGTATATTTTTTAACTACTTAGAGCAGTTTTAATTTATCCCTTAAAATTTTACGCGTTAAATTGACAAATATTTCAGACATTTCGTCAATTATTTAAAAATTTATAACTACAAAACTAAATCGAAATTTCACAAACGCTCTGGATCATTTGTAGCCAATAGTTTAATCTATACCCCTAATTTTTTATTTATTTTTTTGTTGAAAATTGGAAGACAAGTATACAAAAATGTATTAATTGTTTTCAAAATTTTCTAAAATCATGACTTTAACATAAAATAACGTCTAATATACTGATTGTATTGAAAAACAAATATATTCATCTTTTTACCCAAACATTTCTTAATAAACTGGCATAATTTCATAATTTTAGGACATTTACTTTCTGAGATGCAAGCGGAACAATGAGACAAAAAGTCGCAAATTAAAATTTTCTCGAAATATACGACATTTTTATCCTTCTTCGCTATTTTTATACCTATCTTAATTGACCATATCTAATTTAATTGTAAAGATAGGAATATAATCTTTATAACATCAGAAAGAGGAAGTTTTAGCGAACATTAATATATTTTTTTGAATAAGAGAATATGTAATTTTAAATGACTTATAGCAATTTAGAAATTACGTTTCAAAAATGAGGGTGAAAAAACTTCAAAAAGTGGAGCGTGTTTAAATGTTTAAAAACTTTATAAATCCAAAACTAATTCGAATTTAAAAAAATGCTTACTTGGATTTCCAATTCAAACCTATTTGTACACTCCCTAAAAAAATTGGATCTCTCCTCTTAATAGTGTTTCAGAAACTCGACATACAAAATTACTTGTAAGCGAAATTTTATCAACGACGACTTTAATATTAAATAACTTATAAACTAATAACAGTATTGAAACAAAAATATATTCTTCTTATTTATCAAGCATATTTTAACAAATTCACTTAATTTCGTAATTTTAGGACTTTTACATTTTGAGATACGATCTGAATAACATTGAAAGAACTGAAAATTCCCCCTAGGTCTTACTTTTTCCCCCTAGGGCTTACTTTTTTTTAAAATAGAGAGATAACAATACATTTTCAGCGCAGCATAAATACTTCGGAACTTTTCATAAACTGTACATTTTAAGAATTATATGCCAGAATTATATTTTATTTGTGTGTATGAATATATTTATTTAAAATACAAAAATGCATTGGTAATTTTAAAAAAATATATTTGTGTGTATGTCAACCCTCTCATTTTAACACCCAGTTGCCAAGATCTTTTTTACTAAACACATTACTCAAGTATTATAAAATCACTGATGTAAACTGACTTTGCTCATGATAATACATCAACTATCAACAACTAATACTATTCATTGCAATTAGGTCAATATTTTATATGTATTAAACATATATATTATTTTATATATATGTTATACATATTATATATACAAATACAAATAATGTCGACCAACTACAGGCTCTAGGCCCAGCAAGGTTGGTCCTGTCAATTCATCATTCTCACATTCCCCAATGCCGATCCAATTGCTTTTTAAAACTACCCACCCCTGAAGAATTAACAACATACTCAGGCAAACTATTCCATTTGTCTATAACCCTATTAAAAAAATAATACTTTCCAACGTTCCGATTAAGCTGTGATTTGTATAATTTGAATCTATGACCTCTAGTCACATTGGCAATATTAAATTCCAATCCCTCCACATCACCCAATTTGAAAAATTTGAATAACTGAATAAGGTCCACTCTGTAATCCTTCTCTCCTCGAGTGTATACATATTTAGATTCTAAGCCTCTCCCCATAATTCATTCCTGAAGTACCCTGAACAATTTCTGTAGCTCTATGTTGAACCCATTCTAATAAATCAATATCCTTTTTAAAATGAGGTGCCCAGAATTGTACTGCATATTCATGATGAGGCCTTACCAAACTCCTATATAGTGGTAAAATCCTAACATTCTAATTGCTTTCTTACTGGCAGTCTCACATTGAAGTCCCCATTTAAAATTCCAATTGTATGGAGGGCTAAAATTACAAATGTGTGGAAACAGATGCCTTTATGCTAAAGCATAATATTTTCGTTTACAGACCATAGGTAGAAACTTATTTTTGTTATCATGAGCAATTGTGAGGCTTATTACTTAAGTAATTAATGTCAAAAGAATAAATTATAGCAAAATAAACTAAAACAAAATACATGAAATTAATAACAACAACAAATAATGCAGGTATAAATAAAGTAAATGCAATCCAACTCAAATTAACAAAATAATAAATTGCATGAAGCTCTTACTTAAACCACAAGTCAATCAACAATCAAATAAAAACAATGAGGTAAGCAGGGGTGCATTGTTATTCTTGTGCAGGCTTGTGAACACCTGGGCTAGTCCCTACCATGCTGTCTGAAAAGTATTAACAAATTTGTAACAAAACACATTTTGATGAAGAACTTTATAATATTGTCGATAAACAAACAATAATCAGGTATTGACTTGCCAATAAAAAAAATCATTATTTCTATATAAATATTTTTAAACAATAGGTAGAACAAAAACAAACAACAATAAAAATAATACTTTTTATTTATTGCATTCTTTTCTGTACATTTTGCACATTAGGTAAACCAGGAAAATGCAATAAAAATATAGAAAACACATGGTTTGAAATTAGTGGTTAACCAAATTAAGGAAGCATTCCATGCAAGGTTTTTTTTCTCACAGCAATGGTTTTGTGACGATTTCAGTTTTTATTTTTATATTAAAGATGAGAAAATTTCATGCAAAAAAACAGTTGTTCTTTTTTTTAGTGAACTCGTATAATTTATTTAAAAAATTCAAAGTTACACTTCAGAATTTGGCACGAAAATCGCCAGAGACCGGAAATGACTCGCTACGCGCAAATTGCTCCTGCGAAACTCGATGTTTTCGTTCTGATCCTAATTCGCGATTCTATTTATACGATAAGCTATTTTTTAATATATTTCCATTATGAATTCAGTATAAATACCATGTACCTTGTTGTTCAAATACAACAGTGAATTCCCCTAAGCTGTGTTTTAGCATCCCGATGGATTGTAGAAACCGAAAAGCTCGGACGACAGCCATGCAGTGAGATGATAGGAAAATATTATATTCATTATATATAAATCATCTTATTATTAAAAGAGCAAAAATTATCAAATATTAAATGTGAAGTTTTAATTGATTTTCAGAATAAAATAAACTAATTTTATTTTAATAAAGTATTTTAACTTACATAAATACAACAGATCAACTACTCAACCATGTACATTTTGTATGACTTTGCATACTGCTTTTTAATGTTTAGTTAAATCATATATATTTTGTAAAATATTTTAATCTTAAATGTTAAAAAAAAAAAAAATATTTTCAGTAGTAAAGAAACTGTCATGTCATTACAAATATTTCATTTTATTAGATGTATTTTTTAACTCTTTTATCATTTAAATAAATAATTCATTTATGACAGATAATAAATAAGCTATTATTAATAGTTATAAAATAAATAACTGTGTTATATTCCTGTTTTTAAATTTATGTTTTGTTGCTTTTGATTGTATATTTTCACACCCATTCTACCTAAACATTATAAACATGCATGACTTTTTGCAAAAGCCTCTGTGTTTGGCAAAATGCCAAAAGTATTTATTAAATTCATGGGAAATTGGTCTTAGAATCAAAATTTCAGCAGCAAACCAAAACAAACTGCAACAAAAATATTAACAAAACAATCATGCAACTGCATAAATAGCAACAAATAAAGAAATAGTAAAAGTAAAAAAAATCATTCGCATTGATTATGTAGCAATTAATTATCAAAATTGCACGGCCACCAACATAACTGCTAACAGAGTAAGATAAATAAGAAACCTAATATTCATAAAATGTTTATCTTAAAAATTTCCATACCTATCTACATGACATTCTTTCAAGATTATAATTATTGTTTGAAGCAGCAGAGTGAATCCACAAAGACTTTTCTTGAATGACCTATTGAATTTAAAAAAAAACGATTGAAATAACAAAAATATTTAGTTTAGACAAATTTTTTCCTTAAAATATTATCAATTTTTTATTAAAATTTAAAAACATGAATCTTTTAAAGAATTAAAAAAAAAGGAAATATTTTTTGCACCATTGATTAGGTTTGAACTATGTAGTGAATTAAATATTTATATTTCAATCTAAAATTGTTGTATAATAGAAACAAAAAAAAAGAAATTAATTATTTTTATTCCCTCAACAATAAAAGATCATATTTTTTAAGGTAAACAATCTACTTTGAACTATATACAGCTGGGTAAACTTGGTACCATATTTGGAAAACAAAACGTCTTTAATTTACAAAATTTAACTCATAATTTTCATTTAATCTAATATTTTAATCCAGAATCAACTAATGAACAAATATATATTCTTGCAACCTGTTTGAGAGGTATTCTTTAAGAAATTAATTGAAAATTACTAAAAGATAAAAAAAAGTTTAAAGAGATTTTTCTATGAAGTTTTAAGTGATTAAAACCAAACTAACAAATATTAAAGCAAAATATGCAAATCTTATGTAAATGAAAGATAGCCGGATCGCGACAAACTAATTTCAAATACATTGAACTCACAGCTTTGTACTAGTTGTTCATTCAAAATTTCTAGAACGCACTGTAAAAAAAATGCAAAAATATAAAAGTTTTTACATAACAAATACACCAAAACGAAATATTGTTATTTGAAATGTCTTCTAAAATAGTTACTAATACTCGTTTTGGAAACATTTCCAATCATAATAATTTTTTTTAAAAAGCAATGAAAATTTTCAGCACTGAAGTAAGTCTATTTGTCATTACTTACTTATTTATAGAGAAAACAAAAACTGTATTAAAACAAACTTCATAGATCCAACACTGAACCTTCTAAAATATAGCAATATGGAACACTTTTTGTATTTTCGTTTTCTATAAAAATAAATCGATAAAATTTACTTTTTTGTTATGGGTGCTCTTCATTTACTTCACATATTTCACTTCACTTCACTTCAAGTATAATTTTAGTAGTGCTGGTTTGGAACACTGATTTAAACTAAAACTTCTGGATTGGGCAAAACATTTTATCTACTTGAAGCCAATGTGGAAACAGCCATGGTGGGTCCCATTTTTATCGCTATCGCAGTATTTTGTTAAAGTAAGCCGACATATAATACTATTGCCTGAATTTTTTTTTCTATTTTCTTTTGAAACCCATTTTAATGCAATCTGCTATTAAAATAGAAAATAATTTGCAAGTCAATGTCGAAGTAAATAAAAAGCAAGAGCAAAAAATATTTGTTTGGCCAAGGCCTTGGTTTGGCAAAATAAAAATTAATTCTATAATAAGAAAATATAATATTTATGTACATTTAATATTTCTGCAAAGCTGTGATATTAAAAACACCACTAAATCACTTTTAAAAAATGTTGGGACACAGCTTATATTTATTTTCACATCAGTTTCAACCACGGAGTAAGGCCTCTCTTGCCGAGCGGTTAAGGGCGTCAGCTAGGAATATGAAAGTTCCCGGTTCGATGCCCGGTGATGGACTTGACAAAGAAAAGCAAAAAGTAGTGATCTTGTGATCGGATGGTTGCCAGCTTCGCTACAAAATACTAGAAAAGTCGTCCAGAACATCCGCAAAAATTAACGGCGTGTAGACGGGACTGGTGCACGATAAATCCGATCGGGGTCCAAAGTCCCGACGTCTATTGAAGGCGTTGGGTGCCAGTTTAGGCGTTTCCTCGTCATCTGTGATCATGGTTCTAAAATAACGAGGTGCAATAAGCGAATGTGTGTGTGAATGTTTATGTGTTCCCGGGTCTTTCCTTCGAGATAGATCCCGAACCGTCGCCAATAACCCACTGTGCAGCTCCAGTGCGACGTTAATTAACCAAACCAAACCAATCAACTACGGAGTAAAGAAAAAAGGTGGAGGTGGTTTGGTGAACCCGATAGGAAGTATATGATAGCATTCTTAATATGATAGCATTCTTAAAATAGGTACAAACAAACCCAGCTGCAACGAGTATTGCGTTATTTAACACTCGTTTTAAATATAAAAACTCAAAAAAATAACAGGTTATGCAATTGTGAGATGCAGTTCCAGTTTGTTTACAAACGTGCGCTTTTCCTATAGTAAACAAGTTTTGATAATTCCAGAAATAACATTTAGAGTTCAGTGGTTTGGTGAGCTGCAGACACGAACATAAAAGTTCGGCTTAATTAATGTCTTACTAGAAATGCACATTGGGCTATTGGGAAAGACCCGGGAACAATGCCTCGTATTTTTTTTTTTTTGGGGGGGGGGGGGGAGTAGCTTGTTTGAATTCGGCGTTAACAGAAACTTGAAAAAAAATTCAAATGCAACTTCTAAGCGGAGGTTAGCCAGATCGCTGCGAAGTAACTAATGAGTCGACCGAATTTACCTCCAATTTCAACGGCGTGTACACGGGACTGGTGCACTTTAAATATCAACCCTGACGCCTATTGAGGTTGCGCCGGGTGCTAGCTCAGGTGTTGTCTTCGTCATCTGAACATTGTTCAACAATACAAGGCATTGTTCCCTGGTCTTTCCTTTGAGTTTCTTTACCGAACAGTCGTCAATAGCCCAATGTTCAGTTCTAGTGTGACGTTAATTAACCAAACCAAACTTAACGATTCGAAATTCCCAACTCTATAGGGCTAAAAATTCCCAGTTCCGAAACTTTATCACTATTTTTCAACTTTTGAATAGATTAGGTAATATATTAAACAGTTCTCCTAAAAAGTATTGATTTGTTACACGTATATGTTCCAATGCGCAGTGTCTGTTTTGAGGTCTAATTTTAGTTTAATATTACAATTTGTGAAATTTCGAATCTTCCCTCGCAATTTATTAAGGTGAGTCCCAGTTGCTCAGTTGGTAAGGCGTTCAGCTACTAATCAGAGGATTGGTGGTTCGAATCCGGGAAATGGACTTGACATAGAAAAGTAAAAAAGTAGTGATCTTGCGATCGGAGGGTTGCCAGCTTCGCTACAAAAATACTAGAAAGTCGTCCAGAATATCCAACAAATTATACTGGCGTGTATACGGGACTGGTGCATGATACATCTGATCGGGGTCCAAAGTCCCGACGTCTATTGAAGGTGTTGGGTGCCAGTTCAGGTGTTTCCTCGTCATTTGACCATGGTTCTAAAATAACGAGGTGAATGTGTGTGTGAATGTGTATGTGTTCCCGGGTCTTTCCTTCGAGATTGACCCCGAACCGTCACCAATAGCCCACTGTGCAGCTCTATTGCGACGTTACTTAACAAACCAAACCAACCACAATCTATTAAGTCCATCTTGAAGTCCTCCTCTCGCACCCCTAATTCCTCATCTCGTGTATGCTTTGCTTTACTTCAAGATTTTAAACTCATAGGTGGTTGCTTATATATCGAACATGAGCAATATTTGTAAATATTGTTATTTGTCACTCCAATTATATTGTCAAAATGGATCCCCCTAAATGTGTCATATTATATTTCTATTCCTAGCTAGTGCAGTAGAACTTCAATTATCCGAACTCCAGATATCCGGATCAAATCAAGGAGATTTTCAATTATCCGGAACACTTTTATAAAATAAAATAAATAATCAAAATCCACATTTTAAAAGTTTCGTATTGGTAAACAGTGCCCTAAGTTTAAGAAATATTTCAACCTAACGATTCGAATAAATTCCCCATTCAACAGTGTTGAAAATTCCCAGTTCCAATTTATTTTATTATTTTTCGTCTTTTATTAATATATTGTGTTTCAAATAGTTTCTCACAAGCATTGATTTGTTGTCGCATGTTCCAATGCGGCGTTCGCTCTGAGGTCCAATTTAAAAGTAATCTTATAAGTTGGGCAATTTCTAATCTTCCCTAGCTTTCATTTGGTAATAATAATAATTTTCTTAGGAATAAATTTTTTAGGATTTTTAAATTAGGATTCATTTGTTAATAATAATATTATTTTAATATTAATACATTTTTCCAACTCATAGAATTTTAAAACTCAAAATTTCCAACTTTTAAGAATATTATTGGAAGGGAAGGGGGAATGCTCCCTCACCCCATACCCGAGGTCCTACTGTTACAAGAATTAATACTTTATGTCCATCTTTTAAAAATAACGATATTTATATACACACATATTTTAGCGGACTTTGTTGACAGATCTCGGAAAGAATATATTCAAAATGCACGTTTTTAAAAAGTGAAACAGAAAATTTTATAATTGTTTCATATTATACGTCTTGTGAGCGATGATATGGCAAGTTCGTTCGTATCCGATCTATAACGTCACTTCGTGATAAGTGACCAAGGAATACCGGTTGAAGGTTAAAACATTATATAAACAGTGTGAGTAAAATGTTCCAAGAATATGACAAATATGTCACGATTTTTTATTTACAATACAGGTCTTTTTCACATAACTTACACGCATAGGTCAGTAACAAATCAAAAAGTGATACAATATTTGTTCTGAATAATCCTTATTTAAGTATATATCCTGGTTGAAAAATGGCCAATCTCTTTATCCGCGGATTCCATTTTTGCGTACAACTTTTTCAAAGATAATGAAGTCGATATTTTCAATATTTTATTATTTTGACGACAACTCCGGTAAAAAAGGGATTGACTATTTTTCTATTGAGGTTGAAAAATGAAATAGTAAGAGGCTTTACATAATAAATTCGCATATTGACAGAAAAGTGACGATGCCGAAAATGGCTGATTTGAGTTAAAAGACATCTCGAGTTTGTAATTTATGAAATTTGCATAGGAAAAATAACAGTTATTGCTTTGTTGAAGATGTCAAATCAAATCGGTCATTTTGGCTGTTTTCCTTTTTGAGCGTATCCTTTACAAGCTGCTTGAAAAGGAAACAATTTCCATATTTGAGAACTTGAATTTTGCTCACTGCAAAAAAAATAAAGTCACAGAGATAATTCTTTTTAGTTCGAATATATCGATGAGCAGAATCAAAAATTCACATATAGATGGTCTCTTAAATATCTACTTAAGAAATAAAAGCTCTTTGCAAAATTGGTATAGATTTGGTAGAAAAAAAGGTGGCATTAAAATAAACATGAAACGTGTTCATTTTCACACACAATCATCCATTCTAAATCACAAAATCTACAAAGACTTCCTAAAAGTTTTTGCAATCCATCTATCATAATATTTTTGTTATTTAATTCTTATACCATAAAACCTATCTATTGCACGACCGGTCTTATTTATTTATTAAGTATATAAAGGCATTTATATTTAAATTTATTGGTAAAACAGTTACAATTTGGTTAGGAAGGACGGTTTGTATCTAAGTTGTATGCCGGGAAAGAGATAATAACAGGCTCCAAGCAAATATATTGAAGCGAAACGACACCTCCCGAAATTCACCTGCAGGTTTTGATCCCGGAGCTTTTTCGCTTGGTAGCCAGATCGGAAAACAATCGCATTGACACAAGTTTGCTAGTAATGGTCAGGAGCACACATAAATATAAGCATATATATCCTGCCCAACATGATACAACGCTTCTTTAACAATATTAAGATATTCATGCGATATATTATATAAAAATCCAACATTGCATGAATTTGCATTTCATAAATAAATGACATTAATAAATGGTCACAAAAATCTCAAAGCATTTTGAAACATTTTATATATACGACCAACGCTATAGAGTGCTAGTAACACAAACGTTTAAACTTTTTTTAAGCGCGTACCTGTATACAAACTGAACATCACATAACTTATTTTCTTTACCAATCAATATCTCTTTACAGCGCAAACTGAAGTTCGCCATTAATTTTTTATATTATTATAGAATTTAACTTTGGCGTTAAAAATGTTACGATTGCGCCTATTTTTGCTTTCCAAATAATTATATCCATACAAATCTGATTCTATAATGCGATTGGAAAAATTTAATTATCTTTAAGGAGTTTAAAACTAATCAAGACATATTTTGTCACGTGAGTATTTTTGGGTCATTAACGGAAGCGTTGGCGACTAAAATAATGGCGGCGTTGGCGGCTAAAATAACGGTGGGGTTGGCGGTTTAAGCAATGGCGGCGTTGGCGGTTTAAACAATGGTGGCTAAAATAATGGTGGCGTTGGAAGCTAATATAATGGCAGCGTTGGCAACTAAGAAAATGGCGGCGTTGGCGGCTAAATTAATGGCGGGGTTGGCGGCTAAAATAACGGCGGCGTTGTCAGTTTAAACAATTGTGGCGTTGGCGGTTTAAACAATGGTAGCTAAAATAATACTCGCGTTGGAGGAAAATGTCATTGTTGTACAACTTCCGTTAAACAATGAAAATATTTTGAAATCGGATAAATTGTTTTAAAAAACTCCGGTTAATCGGCATTTCCGGATATATAACAGCCGGATAATCGATTATTTTTTTGCAGATTTTGCCTAAGTGGATTTTTCTCTATCCAACAAAAAAAGAATTTTCGAAATCGGACGACATTTTTTTTAAACGGTCTGGTTAATTAAGAAATCCGGATAGTTAAATCCCGGATAACCAGATATTTTTTTCAAATTGCTCACCTTTGAAACATCCCCTATCCAACAAAAAAAATTGTCCAAATATCTGAAGTAGAATTGAAATCCCGCGCGCACATACATAAAAAAAAAAAAAAAAAATACATACAGGTCGAATCTATAACCTCTCGACTTGGCGCGCGTTGGCGGTTTTAATTTAAATTTTCTTGCGGTTTTATTTTGGAGGTTTTTTTTGGAGTTTTGGTGAGCGCGCTGGGCAGTCGGTTAAAAATATAATGGCAGCGTTGGCAGCTAAGATAATGGCGGCTTTGGCGGCTAAATTAATGGCGGAGTTGGCGGCAAAAATAAAGGCGGCGATGAAATTCGGCAACCGCGAGGTTCAGTTTGTGTATAGGTCAGTAGTTTAAAGGATTACAGAAAAAGGCAATTAATCTAAATAACAAGTACTATATAAGAAACATCTTAAAAACAAAGAATACCTTAATATACATAAATTAATTAATCACTGTCCTTATGGTTTCTTCCATATTCAGTCTTTTAATTTGCCACTGCAAACATAGTTCGTATACAACTTTCAAACTTCATACTGCAATCAATTTTGTGTTTACATATACCATTCACATCACATCACAACAAGTTCAGTTCATAGGGTTGATGAAGTGCATATTTACATAGCATGGGTCACTTTAAAGTAACTTTATGTTTAGTAATAGTTAGATATACATTATGGTAATACTTTTTCTATAAGCTACCTTTGTTTTATATTTATCAATATAATTACAATTCAAGGTACAAATGTAGTATAGGACATTTGGCGCACGAGTTTTTTTTTGGCGTGTTTTATAGAGGCGATAAATTTATAGTATAGCAACCCAACCTGACATTATTGGTATTTTCGATTCTTGTGGCGACTTTCCATCTGGCAACCCTATGACGTCATAGCGCTGTTTAACGGCAATTTTTCGTCGCCAAAAACAAAAACGCGCCAAATGTCCTATACTACATCTGTTCCCAATTCAATATTACATGACGTGAAAGGCTGGGTATGATTATGTTAAACAATTTCTTACGCGGGACAGCTTTCAAGCTTCAGAAGTTTATTGCTTGGCTTGTACATCTCCCCACCATAATAGAAAATTGCTGACTTCAAAACTATTGGATCTGGCTTTGGCTTACCACTTGTATCATTCTTGGGAGATGGATAGAGAAGTAAAATCCACCAGTTCATTTTCTACAAAGGTGAATATTCTCTAAACTAATGATATTTGTGCTAGAAACAGCTTTTCACTAACGTTTCCTGATGTATTGCGTTTTGCCATTTCAAAATATTATTAAATCTGTAAAGGATGTGTATTCCGTACAGTTGTATTGGAAATAAAGCGATTAAAAACACACTTATTTGAATGTACCGAATGTAGAGCTGAAGAAATGGGTGCAAGAACCAGACAGCTCCACTTTTTTCTGATGTATACTTTTTTACTTATTTGTATAAACAAAAAAAATCCCCTATAGATTGGTTTAAGAACCAGACAGCTCTAAGCAATGTCTAAAGATATATAACGGAAAAGAAACTGTACGTTTGTCTCACACGTTGCGATTCCTCAATAATATTAAAAGCTGGAGCTGTCTGAGTCTTATACCTACGTCATCAATTGTCGTAAAACAACATGAAATTGTGTTCTCAATAACCGAATTCGACACTTCATGGCTGACAAGTAGTGTTAGTCCCAAAACATTGTTCAGAGTTAAGAATGTTTAAAGTTTACAACTTGCCTTGGCTCTAATATTGGAATGACATTCTAATCCTTATTGTGTAACTTTTTGAACTTGAAGCCACACCACTTGTCCAATATAGCTGCTTAGTAATTGAAAATGGTAAAATACCTTTTTCAATTTTTTTTTTTTTGGATTTACACTAATCGGCAGACAATCGGCCCACATAGTGTTTGGACATTACATGCATTAAATAAAGAGGAAATGTTAAAAATATCTAACAGTGTCATGTAGTGCACAAAGTGTCGAATTATCCCGCTGTCTGAAACATATGCATTGTCATGTATATAATGTATATATTTGGCATTTACATAAAGTACCCAGTTTAGTTTATATACATACCAAAATAAATCTTCAATAGATATGGTGTTAGATAGATTGGTGTTATATTATATTTAAATGAAAATTCAGCATAATCTTACAGCATATCTTAAGTGCAGTGATAAGAACTACTTTATGTTTTAGAGGCACATTCACTTTATGGAATTTTCAAGCTTCTCAGCTGCAGTCACTGAGCTAAAATAATAAACACTGGAGGGATTACTCCTATTGGAGGCAAATGTACTTATCAGTGGCAGATTCTTCTGCCGTGTTGGCCATCGGAACGTTGCCTTCTAATTTTATTCGTTGCATTAGCATTGTTAGATATAAATAACATATTTGCAAAACTAAATTCCCTCCTATTAGTTATTTTAAAAGTACATATCTTCCCGAAACTGACTTTTTATCTCCTTGTCCTTTTGAGCCTTTACTGAAAAAAGCGCACGCTTAGACTACTCTCCAGTGGTTATTTGAGCTCAGTGGCTACGGGAGGGTTGTCACAGAGTAAACTTTTAAAATTAATAAAGTGGTATTTAATTTATAACAAAATTTTCTTTTTGTTTTAAATTATGAATATATAAAAATAGGTGCGTAATTGAGCAAATTGGATACACTAAAGTCGAAATAAATTATTCTACCTATTGTTAATCTACCGAAAATAGTTATAATCTTTAGAACCGTTTAAATTAAAATGTGCTTTAACTTTTAATTTTTCAATCATTTTCATTGGTATAAATTTATTAGCCAATTAGCCAGTATTCGTACATTCATATAATTTAAAATATTTATTCTGTCAATTTGAATGTCATTTATACAGCATAAACTTGTATATGGCCATTGCATTCTATAGCAAACAAAACGATATCAAATTGTTGTTTAGGACTTTTATGCCGTATTGATAACCCCAATCTAGTCACACGCTTCAAAACACACCAAATATTCACCATTTAATTCTAAATATTCGACCTTTCATAAATATATTTTCTGAATTTAAACATGCAATGATATAAGTATTATTAGTTCTTCCACTCTAATGATATCACTTCCGCTTGATGGCGCTGCGTTCACCAGTCGTAAGCTACCTCTGTTGAGTTCTCTGGTTGAGGAGTAAAGGTTTTGGTTTTGGGTGTCGGCCCGACTAGGACATCCTTTTTGGATGATAGGTTCTCGTTCAAATTTCGAGCAAGTGATGTCACTTCATCGTATGCCTGAAAAGGATTATATAATATCATTTATCAATGCAGGGCATATTTAAACATAAAGTTGGTGGGGCATTTTCCCCTCCATTGCTAAGAGAAACCTCACCATTCACGTGGATTTTACACCCATTTTTTTTAATTCATGTCCTACATATTTTCTACAGGGAAAAACATCGATCATTTTTGTTAATTTAAGTAAATTAATTTAGTTTGAATTGACAAACAAATAACTTTTTTTTGTTAACCTTTCCGTGTAGGCTGGGACAATGTATGTACCATAGAGTATAGAGGTCTAGTGGTGAGCTTGGGACACTTTCGAACCATGATATGGGGGTAAGAATTTTTCAAACGCATGTGGTCTAAAGTTTGTTTTGCGGCTTAACAGGTAATTACACCTCTTCAGACATGTGCCGTTTCGCTAATGGTTTATCTTTATACAGATCATCTTAGGTTGCGATTTATAGTATTTCGACACTGGAATGGCCCTTCCCGGAATCTGAGTGTTTTGCGGAAGGATTGTTAATGACCCCTCTGTCAGACAGTTACACGCCTCTTATTTGAAAGGCAAGTTATCCTTCCACAACGCTTTCAGAACTCTGTTTTTCCTGCCTTCAAAATCGAAATCCCCCGTTTTGGAATTAGCTCACAGCCAGCCAGTGCAACTTTTCTGTCACGGAGCCCCCGCGAAAAAGTTGACATTGAGGTTCAGTTATCTAATCAGGTCCTTTAAATATTACAAAGACTAAAAAGCCTTTTTTTAAAAAAAAATTCGATTGAGTACTGATTGAAACTTAGTAAGAAAACCTCAAGATAAAATTGAACCACATATCTTATAGGTTTAGTTGAAAAACTCTTAATCGGTGGAATAATAAATAACAGTCAGTTTTTTTGATTAATTGTTTTCAATTTCCCTGAGTAGTATTAAATAAGCCATTTACAGTTTTATATTTTTCTTGTATATGTTCTGTATTTGTCCTGTCCTTTGTTTTTAAACCAGATATTTCAAAAATTTTGTTGCCTACAGGTCCAAGTTAGATGAAGAGGAAAAATTCCTTTGGGTTGATGCCTCGAACAATTTTATATTCAAGTCAAGTCATGTAAACCATGCTTTTTCGGTTGAACTTAATCTACGTAAACGTGATTTGAACTAAATCTACGTAAGCGCGATTTAAACTAAGTAGGTATATATAAAAAATTTCTACAACACTGAGCTTGTTATTAAACTTTCCACTTTCAGAAAATCATAAGAATACCAATCAATAACGATTTGAAGTTTTAATCTTTTCACTTGGGCTCCACAAAAGAAAATTTCCACTGGCAGTGGACTAATTCCTAAACAGGGGGAAATTTTCGCTTTGAAACTCCGGACAAAGAGTTCTCAAAGCCTTGTGGAAGGACAGTTGCCTTGTAATAGGAGGCGTGTAACTGCCATGCGGAGGGATATTTAACACTTCTTTCTCAAAGCACGGTGATTTGCATATTGGGGGTAGGTGCATTGAGGGTGGGAATACAGAATAAACCAAACCGAAGACGATATCCAGAAACCATTGGTCAAATGTCGCTTGTGCGAAGCCATATCATTTTACTTGTTCTGCTGCAAACGGAATGCTTCAGACATCAAGCGTTTTAAATATTATTCCTGGGTCGAAAGTGTTCCACCTCAGAATTAAAAAGTAACTAATCTAAAAACTATATGTATACTAAGAACTTATCAGCATAGAATGTATTTTGCCAAAACGAAAGTGGCGACCTCAATTAGTAAATATACTACATATCTAGTACTAATGTACAAAGTAATTATTTTCACAGTAATAAAACTATATTCAATATACATGGCATTCCAAAAGGACTCCCTGATTTTAAAATTAACTATCTCCGAAATGGAGATTGATAGAAGAGCAAAGTGGTATGTTAATTTTGAAAGCTGTAAAAATCTGTTAAAGAAGTTTCAAATTTATAGTTACAGTTACACATGTTGAAGACAGGTGGCGCTGTACGCATGGATTGGCCTCCATACTCACACGATCTTACCAGTGCGACTACTTTTTGTGGAACACATTGAAGGGAACTGCTTTCCAGAATAATCATGCAACACTGGACGAGGTTGAACAGTTGATCTGTGAGGCATGTGCATCCATTTCTGTTCACACACTACAAGAGGGTGACTAAAAATGTCAGTCTTCGATAGCACAATCTCTGTGTTGCGAAAGTACACATTTCGAATTGATTGTGTTGTAATTGCAACGGATGCTTGCACAGGGTAATTTATAAATATATTTATCTGCACACTCACTGTGACTACAGCGTACAGTACCACCTGTCGGCAATATTTTTTAACAAATTTTGAAACAACCGTATCAGATTGTTACGGTTTTCAAAATAAACGTACTACTTGTTTCACCCTTCTCTCTATCCTCGTTTCCGAGTTCTTTAATTTTAGAATCAGGGAGTCTTTGCGGAACACCCTGTAATTGAAACCAGCTCGATATGTCATGCTTTGTTTTATGAGTCTATAAAACAAGTCTTTATTAACATAATCGCTCATTAGAGACGCAATTTTTTGAATAAAATATGAGTAATTAAAATTTTCATTTGTTACCTTGAAATCCCTTCGAATGAATTCGTACTCGAACGCTGCATCAGGACTTGCCGCTTGTGCAAGGATTCCTTTAGGGTTGAATGCGGCTGCCAACGCTCTCCGTGAGATGGCGCCACTTACTTCAACGGGCCGCCCAATAGGTGTCTTATTCATGTTGAAGTCAGAAGTGTAGTTTTGAACATCTCCAGCGTATCCTGGAATGAAAGGGTTTAAAAATTTCTTTAGAAATTAGTGTGTTGTGTTCAGTAAAAGTGAAAAAGAAATATTATCTTTAGCCAACATATAAATACAATTTGTTTTGTCTCTGTCCAGTAATACATTTATATGTCCATAGCGTGTGAAAAAAACCTGTTTTAGAATCAAAAATTACTCTAGATTTCGTTAGAAAGTGTGAATCTTTAACAGGAGATATTTGCCCCTGTGTTGATCACTCGCATCAAAGTAATTAATGTTTTTTATACACACAGTCAAATTAAAAACACTTATAATGTATCTTCACAATCATTACGATAAAACGCGTGTCGTATACTGGAAGTAAACCGCAAGACTTATACAAAAAAAAACTACCAAAATGTATCAACCATTGCCATTACCCTTGTATTTACCTCCCCGCCAACGTCAATACCTTCAATCTCTGGATTGGTTACCATTTAATCCCTCCTGGTCAAATGTTCTCACGCCTATTTAGGTTACGTAGGGTGCTCATTAGATGACCGTGGTTCGAAATTACGATTGGCTGTGTTAAGTTCTTAAATGAAGTCAGAAATAGGCAGCCATCTGGAAGTGTACCATACAAACACATCTTCAGTCTAACCCAAGGAGTAAAGAAGAATATGGAGGTGCGCTCAAGTTCAATACCGGTTTGCTTTGCAATGTGAAGTAAGCAATCGTTTAAACAGTAGGCCCTGGCGAAGTATTGGCCGCTATTGCAAAGCACTACTTTTTAACAGTATTTGGCGCTAAATTATTTTATAATTTAACTTGCCTAGAAGCGGAAAACAATGGAATATTTTGTTGATTCGTGCCTTGTGTTACCTCTCGCAATTGCACAAACGGTCATTTTTTTATATAAAAAAAATTATACTGTAAAAAACGTGTGTTAAAATTCGTTGAAAACGCACTGCCAGCTCGGTTTTGTTTTGGGGCTTGGTTTTATCTCAACCAAAACCAGTTTTGAGGGGTGTTACCCAACCGCCAAATAATCAGAGCCGCACTATATTTACATTTCCTTCAAGTTTAATTGGTTCTTGTCTTACCTCCTCCGCCTTCAGGCACCCCCAGGTAACCGCCCGTGGAATTAGCATTGGCTGACCCGTATCCCCCTCCTCCTCCGCCCCCGTCGTTGTTGTTGGTGCCCATTCTTTGCGGGGGGCCACCCACGTTCTGCTTCGAGATGGAGCGAGCCATCGGGTTGGATGGGACGCCATGGGGGGCCAGGTGTGCCGTTTCTTCCACTACTGTGTCCGGCTCCTGGTCGTCCTGCCAAAAGAGGGGGTGTTAGATTAACTGTTACCCGCGGTTTCACTCGCGTAGATGAAAATGCGGTTGGTTCGATAAATGAATCGTTTTTTGTTGAAAGGGCGTAAGTCTAAAATGTAAAACTTTTGGGAAATTCTTGAGTCTTTAGGGTTTATGAAGGTCGTGGCTCCGTAGAAGCCTTCGCCTCCAGTATGACAAGTAATTTAACATAACATTAGCTATAGGCTACATAAATGAAGTTTACCATTGCGTATATGAACTTTGAAGGGGACATCCCGGTTAAGGCAGTGTCCGATCAACTGGCATAACTGTAGAACAGGAGGAGTATTAGGCAGGTTGCTATTTCTTCAGGATTTTTTTTTTCAAATAAAAAAAAAAAAACTTTTGAGAAATTAAAAAAAAACTTCTATTTTTTACTTAATTATAAAATATTAATAAAAAAATGATAGTAAAAATAGTATTTAACGGACGGATCATATTTATCATGATTTGGAAAACAATGTTTCATGTATTTGAATTTAGAAGTTTTGGAAAAATCACGCCTTTAACAAAAATCCAAAACTGAATAAGGGAAATTCGGTTAAATAATCTAAAAGTTACTTAATATTAAAAAAAAAAATAGTATTTAATGAACAATACAAATCCTAGTCGCCCAGTGCGAGCCAGTATACCAATTCTCATCGCCGTGTCTTCACCAGTAACAGTCACATAAGAGGTTAAAGGAGCTTCGCTCCTACAGTACTCCGAACGCTTCCCTCAACTTCGCTTCGCTACAGTATTTTGCATGATTTGGAAAACAATTTGCATGAAACATAAAAATGCATGCTAGATATAAAAAATACTTCAAAATTTAAATATCAGATAAAAAAAACCACTGAAATACATACAAGTACATTGGCGAATTCAAACATTCACATTATTTAAAAGCGCAGGGTCTGCAATTACATGCAGAGAACCATTTCTTAACGGCTTGATCAGCCTTTAAATCGGAAAGTGGAGGGCCACTTGCGCTTATTCTGATTAAGACACGTATAGTGTCTTCATTTAAAGAAGCCAGTCATTTTGTACATGCTTCATGACATCCTATCTACAATAGTTGTTAACAAACGAAAAGAGAGAGTAAAAAAAATATTTCTACTGTGGCCTACAGTATTTTGAAAATTTCGCAGTTTGGATCGGAAGCAAAAAAATGATTCGGGAAAAAAAATCTGGTTTCAAATACGCGCAGAAATGTTTATAATGCGAAGCAAAAATTTCAGATGCAATTTTAAGGTAACACGTGGCATTGTCGCGGCTTATTTCGTGCCCTGATTGGTATAGTTATTAAAAATGGATTCAGTCACGTAGCACGAAAAGGACAGACTATTGAAGTATTGAAGCATGTTTTTACCTGGAAAGAAGCAAATCCTTTGTCTCTTTTGTAGTAGTTGACAAATACAAAGAGTATGAGGACAATGAGGCTGGCGAAACCGTAGCCCCTGAAAGTAACTTGCGTACCTATTAGAAGATAACAAAATAACAATCAAGATTACAAATTTATACAACTAGCCATAAGATTTAAAAAAAAAAAAAAATTGCAATGTATCCATCAACCCGTTATTGCAATTGTATCGATGAGTTGTAAACGGGTGTCGAACCTTTCTATTCGTAGCCAGGGACTTTAACCGCTGGACCATGACGATCGCTTACGTCGCATGGATGTATCAGGTATTTAATGTGACCATGATATGGTCATGGGAAGTGACCCACTCACCGAAGTAGTTGACAAAAATTCCACCGATGACAGCGCCACACCCCCTCCCCAGACCGTGGTGCAGACCTTGCAGCACGCCCTGTGCCGAAGACCGTAAGTTGGCCGGCGTGGCCTGGGTTATGTACGAACAGCAGGCGGCCCAGACTGCAGCATGAGTTATGCCTGGAAATGAGAGAACGGATTAGGATTCGTTAAGTACAGTTCCATAACTTGCCTTGTGCTTGTGCCTGTAAGTGGATATTTATGTGTAAATATATATATATACACTCAAACCTGTTTTTGTGCGGTGGATAGGGACCGCATAAAAAAAATCGTATAAGAAAATCGCACAAAACTTCACAAGTAGCTATAAAAAATTGTTTTAGCAACACATTTAAAAAATATTTTTTTTATGCGGTGAATAGGGACCGCATAAAAAAGTCTCACATAGAAAATGATTCAAAACCTTACGAAATAACTAGGAATTGCTTTTTTAAACGAATTCAAGACACGAGGCTTGACAGCTACTTGGAATCTCACCAAACCTTTTGTTAGCCGATTTAGAAAACACGCATGTCAAAATTTTTAAATATTTTATTTACATAAGTACTTATTTTACACATACAAAACTTTTCAAAAAGTATAACCATTATCCTTCGTAGTCTGACAATCCGCGAACTTCGTTCAAAATCGCTTTCGTCACTTGAAGATACTACCTCGCACTCGTTTAGAGTAGACTTTGTTTCAGTTATCATGTAGAAAGTTATCAGTTTTTGTGACGACTATTGTTTCACTAGACGCTTGTATATGTCTCGGTAGCCAGATAATAAGTTATGTTCCAATTTGATTGAAATTTTCATATACAGCACAAAAAAAAATCGCACAAAAGAAATCGCACAAAACAAAATCTCACAAAAACAGGTTTGAATGTAGTCTACGTAGTGGACAATAATCATTTTTCCTTAAGACTATTTACATTAAGGAATTTCTGTATGATTTCTGGAATTTTTGTTGTTAGTTCTACAGGAGTAATGGATTTTAAGAAGTTGGATATTCATTGGAGAAAGATTAGGTAATAATAGTCTCTGGACCACCCGTGTTGGACCTTGATCCTGTTGTTGATCGCCAAATCGCCAATATTTGTATTTACATTCCATATAAGAAAGGGAAAAAAAATCTGAATAATCAAATACGAGAATAATATAAGATTTACTTTAAATTTGGTAGACAAAACCCAATTATTGCGAAACGTACTGTATTCTTACATCTAACCCACATATTTTCAAAATATTCTTAGTAAAACTTAATTATGTTAAGTTTCCAAACTAAAAATAAACCATCCATAAGTTCGCTAACGCATAACGGAATGCTCATGTATCTGATGGGGAGATCGCGTGTTAAATGTCTCTAGAGGTTATTTCTTTATTTTCTTCGTTTTCATTTTTAACATATGTTTCCGATCGGAAAATGAAGCCTACTCCTTGAACTAAATGTTACATATTTTGCATTGAAAATGTTGTAAAAAAAGTGGGGTTTCCATAACCACCAAGTATTCTATTTAAATAGTTTGTATATAAAAATTCTTATGTTTAATTCATACAAATGCTTTTGACAAATGCTCTCAGTTAAAAAAAAAAAACTTTCCCTCTGCAAAGTTTGAATTTTAATAAATAAATTACATATTAAACATTATTTTTTTACTAAATGTCTTTATAGGTATTTGAAGTTCTTGGGTATTAAAAATTATAATCGAAAGTAACAGTAGAAGAAGGGGTTGCATATATATATATTTTAAAAAAATATTCCAATTTTGTTTTTAATGAAACAGTTATTAGCAAATGTGCATTCCTACAAGCAGTGCCATCACACAAAATATATTTTTGGAGAGAGGGGGGGGGGACAAGAAATTTTCCAACATAACGATTCGAAGTTCGCAACTGAATGATTTGAAATTCCAAACTCAAAAGTGCTGAAAGTTCACAGTTCCTCCCAGAATATATATATATACACATACCAGATCAATGATTATATATATATATATATATATATATATATTAAATAGTTCTCTCATAAGCATTGAACTGTTGGACACATATTCTAATGCAGTGTTCGTTCTGAGGTGTAATTTAAATGTAATCTCACAAGTAGGACAATTTCTAATGTTCCCTAGCTTTCATTTGCTAATAATATTAATTTTCTTCAGGCTAAAATTTTCCCAACTCGAGAGTTTTTAGAAACTGAAATTCCCAACTTTCAGGGTGTTTCCAGTTTACTGCCCCCCCCCCCACTCTACAAGAATGTTTGACTCTTTACGTTTTTGCAGTAGCAGAGATACACTCAAAAACAGGCCAGGTCACACCTATATTTCTTGCTGTTGTTAATTATAAAAATGTTTTAATGCAAAACTTATTCTTGTAAAATAAAGTTTTCATCTACCTACTCTTTCAATTGTTATGACGTTTAAATGCCTTAAAATCGGTTCCGGATGAGGAGTGGATGTAGTGCAAAAAGGACCGTACCGGAACATGAGCAGAAACGAGCTTTACGAAAACATGAGCTGCCACCCTTGTGCTCAGGCTTTGTAGAAAATTTACCCAAAACTACACAATTAATAGCTTTGAATATTTTAATATTTGTTTTATGAACGTATTAGTGAACATAAAAATGAGAATATTTTTTTTTGTTATTAATTTAAAACAAGTTTTTGAAAACGATTAAAACACAAATCCGCAAAAGTCTATTCCAAAGATAATGGAGGTGGAAAGATAGGCCCCAGGACGTGCGCAGTAGCGCACAAAAGAAGCCCTCAGCACATTGCATCTTGGGATACTGTCAACAGTTTCGTTATGCGCAGAACTAGAAAACCGGTCGGAGCGCACAATAAAACTCATGGGCGCAATGCATCTTGGGATACAGTTTGCTGCTCAGAACCGATCGGGAATACTTCATATCCTGCCCCTTATGGGGCTGTAGTATATACTTTGAGACGCTATTTAATCAATTAACAATTTTTTTAATTTTAAACATTGAAAAAGGAATAGCGTGTTTATTTTAAAAAAAGCCAATATAGTTTTAAAACGGCAAAAAATCAAAAATCTTGTTTAATCTTTAATATGAGGTGCAACTCGGTGACAATCTTGCGATTCATGCCGATTCATCGGAGTTAACGCCATAGACGCCGGACATTTTATATCTGACATAGCCGTTAGGCGGCTAGAGAGAGATATCAGGAGAGCTGGTCAAGAATCCAACAAAGGACGGGGCCTTGATTAGGGGACGTGATATGACAAAAAAGTAATTTTCCAAAAATGGTAGTCTTGGTAGTGCCATGAAACCATGCCACTTGGCGTATGCGTGCCAAGTCCCTATTTAGAGTAGGGATAGGATAGCATCGGAAGCATTGAAGGCCGTAAAGGGCCTAATGTTTCCGTCTTCCATGAGAACTTCGTAATGTAATGAGCTACGGAAGTCATTGTCTTTATTTAGGGCATTTTTGTAGAATGTTGTATTAAGTTTAGACATAAATGTGTCTAATTTAGGAACTCTGAGGTCTTGGTGAATAAGGTTGTCCCTCACGTATCGGTGGGCATCAACAATTTCCCTAAGGATTTTGTTCTGGCATTTTTGGAGTGTATATTTATCAGTTTTTGTGAGACATGCTATTGCAGGGGATGCATATGTGAGTATCGGGCGGATGGTAGAAATGTATAGAAGTCTTTTATTGTTGAGTGAGAAGTTTTGAGTTTCGCCCTAGAAGGGGTCGAAGTCGGGCCAAATCAAAAATGAAATGTTTAATTATTTTTTTACTTCGATTATTGTTTAGAAAAAGATGTTCTAATAATACAAAAAAAATGGTATTTCTGAATTTATTAATAAAAAAAATAGGATTCGGTACTCGGGTCTCGTTTAAGAATACAAGCAATTAAAGATTCAACAAAGCAAATTCATTAAAAGAGCACATTCAACCCCGTCCATCAATCCAATCATCAAATAACCCTCTGATAAAAGGATTAGTCGGTCCCCCCCCCCCCCCCCCCCTGCTCATTTGCGTCAAACTCGAAATAAAAATGACAAGTCCCAACCATAAAGCAGTTCCCGAAACCGCCGATCCAGCAGAAGTGAAGGGAAATGAATAATTGAGGACCCAACATATATTGACTGCGACCGCCGCGAACCTGGTTGCCATGGTGACCAACGGAGGTCAGGGATAATTTCCGGTCGCATGGGGAATATTTATTTCTCGGGTCAGCATCAATGACGTCATTATCTCTATGTAACTTTCCCCCTTTTCTTTACTCTGCGGGCGTTATATCTCCTTTCTGAGGGTCGAAGTTTTGATCTCACTCTTCGCCTATAGAAACTTGAGTCTTCTTTCAATGTTTTTTTATGTAGGCAGTAAAGAGGAAAGTAATCAGTGAAGATGGTGTTGTAACTTTTGTGATTGAACCTTTGAAAATACAAATTTTTAAAGTCGCATTATGTAAATTGTAAATAATGACTAGAGCCTCAGTTGCTCAGTTGGTAAGGCGTTCAGCTACTAATCAGAGGATTGGTGGTTCGAATCCGGGAAATGGACTTGACATAGAAAAGTAGAAAAGTAGTGATCTTGCGATCGGAGGGTTGCCAGCTTCGCTACAAAAATACTAGAAATGTCGTCCAGAATACCCGCAAAAATTAACGGCGTGTATACGGGACTGGTGCACGATAAATCTAATCGGGGTCCAAAGTCCCGACGTCTATTGAAGGCGTTGGGTGCCAGTTCAAGTGTTTCCTCGTCATCTGACCATGGTTCTAAAATAACGAGGTGCATGTATGAATGTGTGTGTGAATGTGTATGTGTTCCCGGGTCTTTCCTTCGAGATTGACCCCAAACCGTCACCAATAGCCCAACGTGCAGCTCTAGTGTGACGTAAATTAACCAAACCAAACCAAGTAAATAATGACTCGAGTCATGTAAAAAAAAATTAGTTTTAAACGTTAATCCATGATCTGGTTAAGGGCCCAAAGGCCTGAAGTACCGGCTAGCAACCAGACGGTAGGAAGTTTGAATGCGGCTGGGACCTCCAGTTTCCAAATGGATAAAGGCGTTAGGCTAGTAATCAGAGGATTGAGAGTTATAGCCCGACTGATGGACTTGACAAAGAAAAGTAAAAATTTAGTGATCTTTCGATCGGAGGGTTGCCAATTTCGCTACTAAAATACTAGAAAATCGTTTAAAAATATCCAACAAATTACACTGGCGTGTATACGTTACTGGTACACGATAAGTATGGTCGGGGCTAACGTCCCGACACCTATTGGGGATCCGTTGGGTGCCAGCTGAGGTGTTGTCTTCGTCATCTGATCATTGTTCAAATTGAGACATTGTAATGTTCCTGGGTCTTTCTTTCGAGATCATCGACCATCATCAATAGCCCTAATGTGCAGCTCTAGTGCGACGTTTTTTAACAAAACCAAACCATGACTTTTTGTCAAGGTTATGTCTGTGGCTTGAAACAAGGACAAATGTCTCATTGACTTAAGATAGGGCATTTGTCCTTGCTGTTCTAGGCCACAGTTGTTACAGTTTAACGAACCACTTTTACATTAGTAAAATGAAAATATCGCCATAATGACGTTTACCCAAAGGATGATGGCATGTGTGTAGGGATCTTTAAAAAACTTATAACACGGTGTTCAATTTCACTTTCCTGTCTTTTGGATCGGAGAAAGTACATTTCATGAAAATATAGAAAGATGGATTTCTTTCACTGAGCTAGAATATAACTATAAGCACTGGAGCGGGGACTCCCATTGAGAGACAATGTACTTTACAGTGCCGCGCGGATGCATACAATACGGAAGAAAGGTTGATAAAACATTCGTCCTTGACTATGACGTCAAACGTGACGTCACAGAAATGTTTAAACAGGTTTTCCGGTGGTTTTTATTGTCTTGTTCTTGTAAGTATGATAAAACATAAAATATATAACATCTAATGTATTTTTAAAAGCCATAAAGTTGTTTTTAAATCTACTCAAACGTTTGCAGAAGGGGTATTTTTTCTACATTCACTCAAAAGGTGTAAGTTTTTCTACCTTATCGTTCAAAAAGTAGTAAAAGTGGTCGGCCACGTATAGTTTTCGCTGCTTATAATTACATTATAATATAGTTCTGTGATTTTAACAGATTAAATTACTACCACTTTATGTTTTACCCCAAAAATTTTAAAAAAATATCTATTTCTTAGGACTCGTCAAGAAGCTGGTTGACTGCGGCCTCCCTCCAGGTCTAATCATACTCTTAAGATCCTACCTCACCAAGAGGAGATTTAACATCAGTTGGTAATGATATCTCCTCCAGTAGACAAATAGAAGCTGGTGTTCCCCAGGGCTCGATCCTCGGTCCATTACTCTACTTGTTTTATACAATGGACTTTCCTGCATTCCGATCCGACCACAACTGTCTCACGGCATTCTATGCCGATGACACCGCAGTTGTCTGTAAATCCCTAAATCCAAACCATGCAGTAGAGAAACTACAAGAAAAAGTAGATGAGATCGAGACCTGGTGTGAAAACTGGAAAGTTGCCATCAATGCACAAAAATCCAAAATCCTGTTGGTGAGGAAAATTAAAAAACCCTGTCCCATCAAATCAGTTATTAGCCTCTTTGGCGAGCCTATCCCAATTGTAAACAAAGCTAAGTATCTTGGACTGACAATAAACAATAGACTGAACTGGGAGCACCACGTTCAAAATGTTAAAAACAAAGCGAAAGCCGCAATGTCAAATCTCCGTCCCATAATTGGTCGAAAATATAAAATGCCCCTTAACAAAAAGAGGCTTATATACACATCTACAATCCGACCCATACTAACGTATGCTTCTCCAGTGCTTACAACCCTTAACAAGACTGAATCCACCGCCCTCCAGCGTTGCCAAAACTCTATTCTAAGAGAGTTGGTTAACGCGGAACGTTATGTTCGTGACACCCTAATCCACAGGGATCTTAAAATTGATTCTCTGGCCACTTTTATGGCTAAGATTAATACTAAATTTTATAAGAATAACTTAGCACGAGACTCAGATTTCAGAAGCTCCATCCAATATGAAATTCTCAAGGAAGACAGAAATATAAGACCCTTTGCGGCATTTTACATGTCAGATGCCGTTATGTCCTTCATATAACGAGCGACCAATATTTTAAATCATATACTCCATATACAATTAATTTATAAAGTATAATAGTATTCTAATCCATTCCATTTCAAGGAAACTAGCCTCAGCCAGTTTTTTGACTGCCCCCCCCCCCCCCCCCCTTCCATTATCTAAACTGCCTACCAGTTTCAATCAGATAAAATAATTTCGACATAGCCTATGGCACAATTCCGATGAAAAAGTATGGGGCCTCCGGCCCGTCACTTTGGTCAAATCCATATCACAGTATCACAGTAAATCCATTCCATTTCAAGGAAACTAGCCTCAGCCAGTTTTTTGACTGCCCCCCCCCCCCTCCATTATCTAAACTGCCTAACAGTTTCAATCAGATAAAATAATTTCGACATAGCCTATGGCACAATTCCGATGAAAAAGTATGGGGCCTCCGGCCCGTCACTTTGGTCAAATCCATATCACAGTAAATTGATGCAACTTCTTTTGGGTAACAAAATTATAAAAAGCAGCCTATGCATGTTATAGGCAGCGTTTTATTTATGCGCTGACTTTCACAGTATTCTGTTTTTGTGTTGATTGGTGACAAACTCACATTTTTATTATTAAATAAATTCAGGCAAAATAATTTTAAAATGCACTAGACATTTTATGTAAATTGAAAGTTACAACGATATTTCGGACCAAAAAAAAAAAAATTAGACGCCAATGACAGTTGCATTAATAACTATCTATTATTAATACATAATAATTTCTTTGTGAAATTAATAATTTAACTTTTAAATGTACCTTAGTTAAAAGGTGCCAGTATTCGAAACAATTTGTTTGTGCTAACATTTTTAGTATATTTTTTGCATGATTGATCTTGCATGATTTTTTTGCAGTTTATATGTGAAGGAAAAATTACTTTATATAACTTTTAAATCAATACAATTTTAATTAAAAAATAAACTACTTTGATATTTAATATGGCAATCACGGACCTAATATCTAAATGATAAAATATACATATAGGATAAAACATAAGATGCGACAGCAAATTAAAACCGGAACATGATGAGAAAACGTTTCAATGCGAATGTCGTTCTCGAAGCTGTAAACTTCGAACAATTAGTTCAATGTTTTATTTTATAAATTGTGTTATTAATTATTAATTAATAATTTAATTTAACATTAATTAAAATTATACTCGCTTACTGAGGAACATATTAGTATTTGTAGTAAACTTATATTTGGTATATAAGTATATAAATCTGCTTTATAACCACTTTTAACTATTACTATTATCCCCACTAAAATAACAGAGGCACGTAGCCCATCGTCTAGCAACCACAGGGTAAAGAGCTCGAATACGGTTGATACCAGGTACTTGACAATTTTTTTTTAAATGCAGTGAACTTGTGATCGAAAGGTTTACAGATTAGCTGTGAAATTACAATACGTCTTCGAATTTAATTCCAATTTCTGCGACTGGTGCACGTTAAATCTGATCGGGGTCTATTGTCCTGATGCCTATTGAGCTTGCATCGCGTGCCAGCTTAGGTGTTGTCCTTGTCATCTCACCATGGTTAAAAAATACGAGGCATTGGTCCCGGTTTGGTTAATTAACGTCGCACTAGAGTTGCACAGTGGGCTATTGACGACAGTTCGGGGTCTATTTCGAAGGAAAGACCCGCATTGGTCCCGGGTCTTTCCTTCGAGATAGGCCCTGAACTGTTGTCAATGTACAGCTCTAGTGCGACGATAATTTAAACAAACCAAACCAAACCGAATAAAATAAGGTTTTATTTGAAGAAGAATACAACTTTTTATTTAATTTCCAGTTGAAGTTCACGTAAATTATTTGAATATTAAAATTACCATATATTATCTGAATTTTAAATAAATTGAACATAATCTACCACTTTTTGTAAATACATATGTTAAATAAGTATTAAAGAAATCCTGATTGTTTTACTATTTCGATGTTTTGGTATTGTATTTAAGTAAGCGTAAATCAACTTTATGAATTTGGAAAAACTTCTTATTCTGAGTTTTAAACTTACACTCTAAAATTGAATGTCTGGAACTCGCTTTCCCCAGTAATTTTCCTGTTTAATGGAAATTACTCGGGAAAACAAATGTAAGAATAATTTTCTTATTTTTTTTGTACCGTTAAATTTCTTATATACATTAATGTTATAGACAAAAAAAAAACTTTTTTGTTTGTTGCATGGCATTTTTTAGTGTGCTGGTTTTAAATATGAAAACCGTTTTCCTCAATTAACTTTTTGAGATATGACAGTAGCGTTATTTACGTTCGCACGTTAAATTAAGCATAAGCTATAAACTTGAAATTAAAAACTTTTTTTTCCATATTACATTTTGTAAACCTTTTCAATTAATTGAAATAAACACAGCAACACTCCTGTAAATATACAGTAGCTTAATTAAAAATTAGAATGATAAATAGAAGGAGAAATGAAATAGACACAAAATGAACAGTCTTTATGAAAATGGGACAGACTGCAATGGGAAGACTAAACAATTTTTTCATTATCTACAGCAAAATATTTTTTTGTGTGAGTTTTTCTGCACCGAAACCTTTTTTTGATAAAATTTCTTGAGTGAATATTGTTCACACAGTCTCATTGCAACCGTAGAGTAATGATACAAATAGAGGAATAAAAATGCTGATTTCCGTGTGTGCATCATTGAAACCACGTGATTTGTGGAAATGCCAATTCATTCATGCGCCAATATTACATGGCAGGCCTTGGCGACTTTCAGAACTAAGCGAGATCCAAGTGTGGTAATATGGTTTTGTGTTTAATTTTGTATTTAAATATCGTTTTTTTAACGAGTGGCACAATTTAAGGGAGTTTAACAGATATATTAAAGATATTTTTCTTACTTTGTACTTTTGAAATAATTGCGTTACGTTTTTATGTAAAAAATTTACCATAAGCGAAATTCTTTCAATTGTTATTTTGTATAGTTCAATAAGAAAATATGAACAATAAAAGCAGAGAAATATAAAGAGTTTTGTTTTTTCGAGTATTGAGCACAAAGAAAATCATATTTTCGTTTCGTTAATGAAGAGGAAATATTTAGCACAAATTGTTTGAAAATAAATAGATACCTACATATATGTTAAGAAGTTGAATACGGACAGAACGCCATATCACCAAAAAGAAGAAAGTGCGCCAAGTTTGGAACTCCTGCAGATGTCTGTACGCCAAATGTGGCAGCGCTAAAACCACGTGATGTTGGTTTTTCTTTTCAATGTTGACACCGCGGCCTTACGAGAGTTTGGCATTGAAGGCACTCTCTATTTAATATTACAACTCTCTGATTGAAACAGCAATCTACCATCATATGAGTGTTGATTCTGATGAATCTATTTTTGTTTTACGCGCATCTGTGGGAAATGCGCATGTCTGGATTTGTGTATAAAAAGGAAAGATTTGAATTGACGTGGGACAGGTTGCAAGTTATGCTTCGCCGGTCTGGGGTTATGCTGCTCAATACTACTTCCAAAGGCTTCAGACTCTGGAAAACTCAATCATTCGCCCAATTGCCAAAGCAAGATGGTTCTTCAAAACCGACATTATCAGAAAAGCCATGGGGATTCCCAGTTTTAAAGAATACAACCAGAAAATTGCGACGAAATTTTTTGGAAAACTTAATGATCACGATAACCCCGAAATAAACTCCATTCCTAGTTGTGATCCAAAGCTTAAAATTAACAGAAAAAGGCTTCGTGCATTTTTGACCTGTTAATTTCCTATTCTATCTTCCTGTTGCAATGCTTGGCGCTGGAGGTTTTTCTCCCTGCCTTGCGTTGAGAGCTACGAGTTAATTCTCTTAATGTATTGAAACCTGAATCAATTCTGGTCTACCCCATGATATTGAGAAAAATCACTTTTCGCTCATTTTCCACTTTACAAGTTACCTTTTCTACGGGAAGTTGTTTTTCCTGGGAATTGGAGATTTGAAACCTCACTTCATTTGTTGTCGCCAGACACCATCTCCCTGACCATCGCTTGTCTCATTCCACGTCCTTACTGATTCTCTCGGGAATGCAGATTTTTGGCCTTTATGTTGTTGTTTTGTCCTGTTTACGTCCTCTTACCTCATGGAAAACTTTAATTCATGCACAATTCATGCTTTAAAATAATTAATTTGAAAGGGTTATAGAAGCTTCGCTTCTCGGTACCTGGACGGAATAAATTTCTGCCAAATTTCTTGACGTGGGACAGGCGAGCTAAAAATATAATAAAGTTGGTTAGATGTGAAATACTCAGATGTGCTTATTTCTTGTGTGTTAGAAATATGTTAAAATCATCAATGAGTATTCCATCAGCCCTGGTATCGATCCTCAATTGTCTTTATTGCCTGCTGCAATCTTTCACGTTATTCTTCACTAATATCGCCAGGATTTTCGAGTAAAGGGTTTAAATATATGTGCAAGACTAAAGAGATTGGGTTGTTGAAAATAGTTATTCAAAAATAAGTAAAATGCAGTCATTTTTGATTACATTCGATGCTTATCATGGCTCCAAATACATAAGTTTCAATTTTGGAAAAGACATGTACTCAAAAATGAGAACAATGAATAAAAATAAAGATTGAGTAGATGCTAGCCTACATAGACTGCCTTGACAAATAAATTTAAATACATATCGACAACAACCAAGATTTACCGAGAATCGATTCTCAGGCACCACAGAATGGTGTGCCAAAAGAATGGAAAGTAAAATAATTGAGTTGTAATAGTTCAGTTTCCATTTAAGCAATCGACGTCAAATAATGTGGAAAACCAACTACAGAACAACTATTTTAAATTTGTCAGGTCACTTTGTTAAGATGACGTGAACAGAAGCTGAGATCAGCCATACTAAATCACACTGCTCATTTTTGAGAAAGTACAGTTATCTACTTTTGAGTATGTCCTCGTTCATTTACAATGCAATTGTACTCAAAGCAAAACGAGTAGGTTCAGGTACTCATTTTTAAGTATTTTTTTTTTTGCAGTGTGTGAACGAAGTTTACATTTGAAAGGATAAATGTCAATGCATACATATTTGGCGAACTCATTGCACAAGTTAATAAAGCAAACTCCTTTGGTTTAACAATGGTCAAGAGGCCTAGATCGGACGGTAACATCAAGCACGTCACAAAAGGCTCCATAACCAGACTACAATCATGCCCGTCGCACCTGGGGGGGGGGGGGGGGGAATTTAATTCTATAAAACCCTGAGTTGGGGGGGGCAAAATTTATGCCTGAAGAAAATTAATATTATTAACAAATGAAATGTAGGGAATATTAGAAAGGGCCCAACTTGTAAGATTACATTTAAATTGGACCTCAGAACGAACACTGCATTGGAATATGGGTGCAACAAATCAATGCTTGTGAGAGAACTATTAAATATTCTTTAAATATATATAAAAAAAAGGATGAAAAATGTTGATAAGTTGGAACTGGGAATTTTCAGTACTGTTGACTTGGGAATTTCGAATAGTTGAGTTGACAATTTCGAATCGTTAAGTTGGGAAATTTCTTGTTTCAACCCCCCCCCCCCCCCCCCCCCAAATATATTTTGTGTTACGGCACTGACTCCAACCCATTATGGAAAGAAAGTACAAATAACCATTATACAAGAAGAGGTCGATTGATACTTCCACAATTAGGACAATTCTAATTGACGCTTCCCCAGCATCACTGAGCTAGAATATAATATAACTATAAGCTCTGGAGTGAGGACTCCCATTGAGTGACAATGTACTTTACCGTACCGCGCTGATGCATACAATTCGGAAGAAAGGTTGAGAAAACATTCGTCCTTGGTTATGCGGGAGTCTCACGTGACGTCACAGAAATGTTTAAACTGGTTTTTATCTTTTTTTATCTTGTAAGTAAGTACGGAAAAACATTAAATATATAACATTTATTGTATTTTTGAAAGCCAGAAATGCGTTTTCAAATAAAAGTGTAACTGTTACTGTATATATAAAGAAAAACTGTATATATATATATATATATATATATATATATATATACTTATGTATATATATTTCTCGGGTCCCAGGAGGATATATCTGATTTTTCAATGATTACATACCTTGCACGAATTCGAAGGGCAGCACCCACCATGGATTTTTCAACCACGAGATATACAGGAAGCGACAGATGTTCCCTACGAGACCAATACACAGCACCTGGAAAGAAACATAATTAAAGTATATGAATTATACCATTAATTAAAAGTATAATATACTGTTTTACATTTACAAAACATCTTGATAATAGAAAGAGCCGATGAATGGAATTTTAAACTTTCATCAAATCTCTCGATAAAAATGGTTACCGTTTTCGTCAAATTTTCCTATTGTCTTATATGAGGGGGCCGTCCCCGAAAAAAAAATAGCGATTAATGTTCTCTTCTAAATATATTTGTGACTCATTATTTTCCGAAATTATTTTTATAAAAGGCAGTTTTAGAAATAGAATGACTGATGACTGTAGTGCGTTGCGCGTTTTACTAAAAGTGACGAAATATGAACCTGATATTAAATACTTGTCATCCAATTTACAACAGCAAACATCTCATTAATTGATATCGATTTCTATACAACAAAGTTTTTATGACTTAAATTGTTGTTATTAGTCCTTCGCTGGCTAGAGGCAGCTAGACAGTTACCACAAATCCCCACACCCTAAAAAAATCCGAGGCCCTGCAAAGTAAAAAAAATTCCCCGGAGAGCCGAAGACAAGATTGGGTATGTTCCGGGGACGCACTCACCACTCCGTACGCGCCACCTGTCGGCAACATTTGAGTACACCGGAAACTCCTTACGCAGTGGTTATACATTAGCAAATCTAGACAATGCCGTTTGATTGGATCTATCACATGAGAGGCCAATAGATCCACCAGGGCTGTCCTGCCAATACCACCCATGGGATTAAGGCACCCTCCACACCTTTAAGTCCTTGATTTTCCTGATGGAGAAAAGTCATTAAATGTGAGGGAGGAGTCAGAACGAAATGGTTCCGCCGAGCCTCTCTTCGCCAAACTTAACTAGTAAGTTTATCTTTATGGAATTCATTGTTCCTTAAAAAAAAAAAAATCTGAATAAAATTCTGAAATAAGTAAATTTATATTCATTTTTCTTCTATTAAAAAGTGTTCGACAAGACAGCAACCCGATAAACATAATTTATAAATGTTTGGCGCGCGCACATAAAAAGGCTCGCCAACTCTGATATAGGAGATTGGCGTACTTTGGTGTGTCCTATCTGCCTGATGAACTTGAAGCTGAAGAAGTAGGCGAATATCTCGGAGATGTGGTTGATGACGGAGGCAACCCCGAAGAGGGTCGGCGTCCCCCCGAGGTCCTGCAGGTGCCAGAACAGGAAGGTGAAGACGAGGCCGATGCCGAAGCCCATGAACCACGTCACGTACAGGAAGGCCCCGTACCGCAGGTTGGCGAAAGTCCGTAGAACGCTCAGCCACTCAGGCAGCTGGCGAGTGGTCTGGGCGAACACTGTGCTCTGGAAAGAGGGAAAAACATATTTTAAAAGAGGTGGTGGTGCCGATTGTGGTTGGGGTCACTAAGCACGGCGAGTCATCTGTGTTGTGAGATTGTAACAGGATACAGTAAACATAAAGGACTCCTGGATTTTAAAATTAAATAAATCGGAAACAGAGGTAGACAGAAGAGGAAAACAAGTGGTATGGGTATATTTAAAGCCATAAAAATCTGATACAAAAGTTTGAAAATTAGTTACAAATTACTCCTACAGATGGTGCTGTATGCATGGATTGGCCTCCATACTTACACTATATTTTCCTTGCGTCAACCTTTTGTAGAGCACATTGAATAATATTATTTTCCAGAATAATCCAGCAACACTGGACGAGCTTGAACAATTAATTTGTCACACACTACAGGATAAATGAAAATTTCATTCTTTGTTTGAATTTGTACTATTCTTATTCCTCGTACTCCGTATTGCGACTACTGCATACATGCCACCTGTCGGCATCTCTGCTACGAAAGGTGCACATTGTGACGTGTTTGCAACAACTGTTTGCAAAGAACTGTTTATAACCTATTCCTCGGACTCCGTACGTACTGCGTACACGCCACCTGTCGGCAACATTTAAAACTATTTTAAAACTTCTCCATCAGAACTTTAACTCTTTCAAAATAAACATACCACTTATCTACCTGTTCTTTCAACCTCCGTTTCCCAATTTTTAAATTCTAAAATCTGGAGTCCTTTGTGGAACAACCTGTATTATAAAGGATGAAACTGAAGCGTTGTATAGGAATGGACCAAATTGTGATATGAAATATATAAATTATGATAATAAATAAAGTTTTTCCCACTTCACTGCGTCTGTTATGTTAGTTGTAAGTTAAACAAAGATATGATGTAGGTATTGACTAGTGTGCTTAATTTACGGTAACCTGTTGTAAATTATATGCGAGCGTTAGACTAGGTACATATCCCAAAGCTTTTAAACTACTTTATTTATATCACTGGCTATAATTCTTGGAAAAAACAGTTGTTTTAAACTTATGATAAATCTTAAAGAAAAAGGAATTTTGTAACAACAAAAGTTCAGATACTTGGAATTCAGCAAAAGATGGTCCTCGGGTTTTTAAGTTATGCGATTTACTGAAGTTCTAACAGACACTGTTTGTCTAGTTTTTATATATTTATTTGTTTTATCTGGTATTTTTAAACACTAGTTGAAGTACCATTACACAAATACCATTCAATACATTTTTTAAACAATCAGACGAGGAAAAAAAAAATATTCGCTACTTTTTTATAGCGCCATCTGTTGACAGGATAAAACACACAGACGAAGGAAAGTGAAAAAATAATACAAATTTATCAGAACATATCGTTGGATTCGTGGAGAGGCTTACTAAGTAACTATTCGAATTGTTTGGTTTTAATGTGCTGCATAGTGCTAAATTAAACTGTTATTAGGGAAAAAAAATCTCAAGGTTACATATTAAGATTAGCATATTCTGTTCTCCCGAAAAAAAAAATCTCAAAATTGTCTTTTTTTGGCACAGTGAAGTTTTTCACCAATCCAAAGTTTATATTCAAAATCGTACTTTAAAATACATTTTGATACTCTAGTTTGAAACTTGTGAAGTTTATTATAATGCATTTAACCTTGAACAATTTTTGCATAAATCGATTAACAATTTTATAAATTTAAAAAATTATTTTAATTATTTTTGTATTAAATAAACCGATTCCAAAATAAGTTGAATATTATCTCTGAAGTTACACATTTAAAATATGTTAAAAAGTCATAGGAAATTATTTTGAAAATAAGGTCGCGTTTCTAATTTTACACACCACATTTTGACTTGTTATTTCCCTATAATACTAATATTCACAACGATTAAATATATTTACCCTCTAATGCATAGTGTAGCATATATGCTACACAACTTTAAAATGACCACCAGTTGCATCTATTAACTTTTATGTTAATTATAGTATTGTCACGCAGTGAACCATGTGCCTAGTTCTTATAACCTCCGCTAGGTCCCTGTTCTTTATTAAAATGCTTGACAAAGGCAATCCGTAGCTTCGAGGTCTGTTGTTCTAAAACTGGCTCGCGAAGGTGAAGTTTTTGAAGATTGTTTTATTACTTATAAGTATATTCTGGCTCTACAAAAAATCCGACCCAATACCAGAGGTATGTAGATTGTATTTAACTATATTTTCATACTTTTTGAAAATTATTTTAGTAATTACACATGATTTTGCATATATTTGAATATAAAATTGTTCGAGGCACCAACCCGAAGGTATTTTTCCTCTTCATCTAACTTTGGCCTATAGGCAACTAAATTTCTGAAATATATGGTTTTAAAGACAAAGCACAGTATAAATACAGAACATATACAAGAAAAATATAAAAACTTTAAATGGCTTTTGATACTGGTAAGAGAGTAACAAATAAAAAGTAACATTTAGATCGAATATGCAAAATCTAAGATAGGGCCGCACACAAAGGTTTTAATTAATTATTTTATTGAATAGGCACTTAGGGGTTTTTCCGTATATTTTTTCAGCGGTCCGGGGGCAAAAAGAAAACGAAAATAAAATATATTAAAAAAGAAAAATTATGTAGTTAAGGGGAAGTTGCACCAAGCAAATAATTCTGACATGGAAATAATGATAAATAAATCAATATTACCTTAGGTGCTGTTTGTTCTTGTTTAATAGGCGGTGGTGGCGCGATGGGCGAATCATCCATCACAGTCCCTTCAGTCAAGAAACTGGGCAGTCCACTTCCCTTCACTGCCGGCTGATTCCCGTTCTCGTTAACGGGCTTCATGGATATCTGGTCCTCGATGGCCTCGTAGTCGAACTTGAACTGCGTAGCCGCGATCAGAGCGCAGCCCATCAGGACAGAAAACGTAGCGAAGCAGATTGTGTAGTTGCGCTCCCGCTCGTGAGGACCACAAGGGTGGTCCGGGAACGCGGTGGACTGGTCCAGGGCGATCCCTACGAAGAACATGGCCAGGCCCCAGCCTAGGGAGCCGAACATCCTCTGTTTTCCGTAGTTGTCGGCTTCGTTCCCGAGGATTTGGATCGTGGCGGAATCCGCCAAGGTTATCGCCGGGGCGCTGAAGAACTCGCCAAGGACGATCAGCAGGACCAGGAGGAAGAAGACCTCTTGGACGTCTTCCCACTTGTAGACGATGGAGCTGAATCTCGGCGAGACGTACGACGTGTGTCGGTCCTGGTTGTAGTTGAGGGTGTACTCCACCGTGTTTGGGGACTTGCCGACCACGTAGGAGGGAGCGTCTTTGTCTTTAGGATTGACTTTCTCTTTGGGTTTGTCGTCCTTTGGCGGCTTGCGATCGTTTTTGGGTTCTTCAGCTCGCCTTCTTCTGATGCCCATCAACCAGCTGCCGATTTTGTCTTCGTCTAAATCGTCGATGACGTCTTCGTAGGTCGAGTTGGGTTCCTCGTGCTGGTGGTTGCTTCCGTATGGATGTCTCGATTCCTCGAAAGCCATGACTTGGTCTATGAGGTCCTGGTCTTCGTAGGCCGGGTCGTAGTCGCCCAGGTCGAAGGCTACGGACCTCTTCTGGCGAGTTGTTGTGGTGGTCGTCGGGGTCTTTTCCGGTATGAAGAGAACGTGGTGAGTGGCGTTGAAGATGACGCACGATGAGGCGGGGGGCTGGATGAAGGCCAGTGCCAGCGTGAACACGATCCAGGACAGCAGGGAGAAAAGAAGCATGATCTTTCCTGTGTCAAGATAAAAACCGATTTACATTAATGCCTGGTTTTTGTCACACATCGGCAAATCCGGAGCAGGGTACACTGTTAAAAATGCAATCTTATTTTTGAAGAAACCTTCTTCATTTTTGACGAAACAGACGCCTGCTAATATTTCTTCAAACTGAGGAAACATGGCAAGAAATTTATTTCGTCGAAAATGACGCACTTATAAGGACTATTTATGAGCTAATGCCCCTGACAAAGGTCATAAAGGAATCTGAGTAATTACTTTCGTCAAAAATAAAAGGATTCTTGTATCGTCAAAAGTTACGTGATTAAATAACGAAACTATTGGCCAAATACGGCGAAAGTAGCCTTGACAATCGCAATCATTTTGATGAAACAGACGCCTGCTATGTGCTCCGATTAAATATTTCGTCAAACTGAAGAAATTCATTTTGTCTTTTTTTTGTTGAAGGCATTTATTTCGTCAAAAATGATCGTGAGATTGACGTATAAGAACCAATTATGAGCTAATGCACCTGACAAGGCCTTGAGGGAATCTGAGTAAATAACTTTCGCCATAAATTGAAAAAGTATTCTTGCATTGTCAGAAATTACGTGATTATATGACAAAACTATTGTCAAATATAACGAAAGTAGCATTGACGATAGTAATAATCTCAAAAAATGGGAGTATTATTTCCAAGAGTGTACTGTGCTGATGGCTGCGGAGGCAATGTCATACGCTATAATTTTTCCGGGCCGGCAGATTTGCTGGTAACGGTGACGAAAATGCAGTCGATGTTGAACTCGACAAATTTTTATGCCGGGCCGGCATCCGATTTTTCGTTTTTCTTTAAGTACAAATGCGTTGTAAATGAGCGATGACGTAAAAATGAGTACATTTCCATATGATATGATGTCGATTGCTTAAATGGAAACTGAGTAATTACAACTTAAATGATCTTGCTTCCCATTCTTTTGACACACCTTTTAAATATTTCTTCGGTTTATAACTCCTTCACGTCGCCCTGGTAGTACAACGGATAAGGCACTGGACTGTAAAGCCTAAAAATCTGGATTCGATTTCCGGAAAGTCGGTTGTATTTGTTGATATTTATTGAAAGTGATTTATGAAGGCAGCCTATGTAGGCAAGCAACTGCTATGTTATTAAAATACAAATACAACGTTAAAATACGGAATAAAATCCAAGAGATTTGGACATGTTTCGGGAGATACATCTCCCTTCATCAGCAGAAAATGAAAGAGTCTATGAAACACAGAATTGACAGTGTTGCCAAAGAACAAAAAACAATAAATAAATAAACTATCTCAATCGGTTGGAGTTAACTATTGTGCGCCAACAAGCGGGAAATAATGGGACCGGAATTCCCGAAACATGTCCAGATCTCTTGGATTTTATTGCGTATTTTAAGTTGTATTTGTATTTTAATATTCTTTATCTCAACTGCTATCTTTACTCATTTTTGAGTACACGTCTTGTTCAAAAATGAAACTTATGTATTCGCAGCTATGATAAGCATCGAATGTAATTAAAAATGAGTTCATTTTACTTATTTTTGAGTACCTATTTTTAACAGTGATCCCCAGAAGCAGTATAAAATATTAAAATCGGTTCTCACCTTTCCTAAACCTGTCTGCCATGCTTCCCCAGAAAGGGGCGGCCAGGAACTCTACGAAAGGTCGCACCCCAATGAGCAGCCCGCTCTGCGTGGGATTCATGCCCATCTGCTTGAAGTACACGGCCAGCAGGGGGAACAGCGACCCGAAAGCCGAGAAGAAGAAGAAGTAGAACGTCTTGGCTATCAGCAATTCCTGGTCGAAGACAGATCGCATCCCCTCCATCGCCCGCCCGGTCCTCCGGGGCTCCGGGTTCGAGTTCGCAGGGGGCATCACGAACCCATCGTTGTTCATGGCCGCCCCTGCGTTAGCTGGCACGGGGGCCCTGTTTTCCTCCAGCCCTTTCATCTCAACCATCTTGGGATGTGTTTGTGTGGGGGTCCTGTCACAGGTCGAGTGTCATTGGAGTTGGTGGGTGGGGTACTAGCTCACGCTTTCGCTGCCCAATGTGCGTTGTGGCCAGTGGACGCGGGGCTGTTTCATGTGGGTTTCGGAGTGCCGTTGGGAGACGAATATCGGATTACATAGGTCGTTTTGTTCCTGGAATAAAATACATACCTAAGGTTAATAATGCTTTTCATGAATTCATACAAATACAACTGAGGAGTAAAAAGTGTTTTGTCACAAGTGTGTATTATTAAAATCAAAATACAACACTAAGCGTAAACTAATAAAAATACATATAATATAGACATGTTTCGGGCGATACATGTCCCTTCATCAGCAGAAATGAAAATTTTGCGTGCACAACAAAATGAATTTTAGCCACCATTGTTTAAACCGCCAACGCCGCCGTTATTTTAGCCGTCAACGCCAAAATTTTTTGTGCACAACAAAATTAAAATAAACTCAGAATTGAAAGTGCCAAAGAAGAAAAACTATCTCAATCGATTGGAGTTAACCATTGTGTGTCACCAAGCGGTAATTACTGGAACAGCATGGGTTTGGTTTCGTTAAATAACGCCGCACTAGAGCTGCACAGTGGGCTGTTGGCGACGGTTCGGAGCCTATCTCAAAGGAAAGACCCTGGAACGATGCCGCGTATTTTTGAACCATGGTCAGATGACGAAGAAACAGCATAGATGTCATTGACAATCGAATCAACGTTTCTAAAAATGTTTAACGTCTCCAGGAAGTCAAGTTCGACTTGTCAATGAATCCTTTGCTGTTCCGGTATTTCCCGCTTGTTGGCATACAATAGTTCACTCCAACATTCGAGCATTAACGGACTGTAGTAGAGCGAATATGACGTCATCATCGTAATGCAAACATCTCAGACATGATGGCACCAGACACGTGACTTCTTTTCAAAATTTATGAATGAAAAAATGTTCGCGATTGACTTGTGATTTGGAAATAATAGTAAATGTGTTAATTCATGAAGTACAGGATATTTTCATGAATGAACTGAAAAATATTATGAATGGATAACGTAGTAAATCACGTGTCTGGGGCCATACATGTTGCCTCACTTTGGTGTTAGCGAGATTACAACCTTATGATTTCTCTACTATGAGGGATCCATGCTCGAAGATTTTAATATTCTTAACGCGATGTTATTTAAGACGAGTTTTTATCTTATTTATGTGTATTACTAGAAAAACTGGAAATCCTTTAGAAGCTTAAGTCTTTTAGCTCCGTCATAAAGATAAAACTACATACATTCAGAGAATTACCCAATTCTTTAGGCAAGCCATCTCTTTTGCTGTAATTATAAAAATAATGCTTACTGTAGTTGATTGAGTTGTGATTTTTATAATATATGTGGTATCTTATCAAAACAATGAGAAACAGAACTTAAAACAATGCTTGAAGCACAATAAATATCATATGAAAGCAAATGGAAAACTGCTAACAAGCATACAGTTGTTTAAAAATCCGGAGATGAGATTTATTTTATTTTTAGTTGGGATTTTAAACAAATTATGAAATTAGAAAATAATTATCACACAAAATGGTATCCTTTCATTCTTATTTTTTATTAACACTCTGAGTTAAATTGTTTATATCCTATCAAAATTAATTATTTATATCCAAAAAATCAAGGAGAGTGAAGACTTATGTAAGTGTGCCGTCTCCAGCACTTTCAGACGAGGCCGGTGCTCTGAACATTCTTGACGTCATACTAACTTAGCTCCGCCTTACTATGTGGGTTTTCTGACCATTCTCAATGGCTGTCTGTTTCGATGCAATCAGTTATTTATTTTTTAAGGTTAATAAGGTAGCTAATCTAAGGACTGCTGATGATCTTAGAAAAGTCTTGGACAACGGAAAAATGCATAGTCAACCAGAAAAAAAGTTGTAAAATATAACAAAATCTCGCAAGGTTGGTTTGGTTTAGTTTGGTTTGGTTTGGTTTGGTTTGGTTTGGTTTTGGTTAATTAACGTAGCATTAGAGCTGCGCAGTGGGCTATTGACAACGGTTCGGGTCTATCACAAAAGAAAGACCCGGGAACACATACACATTCACACACACATCCAAACCCACACCTCGTTATTTTAGAACCATGGTCAGATGACGAGGAAACACCTGAACTGGCACCCAACGCCTTCAATAGACGTCGGGACTTTGGACCACGATCAGATTGATCGTGCACCAGTCCCGTATACACGCCGTTAATTTTTGTGGATGTTCTGGACAACTTTTCTAGTATTTTGTAGCGAAGCTGGCAATTCTCCGATCACAAGATCACTATTTTTTTTACTCTTCTTTGTCAAGTCCATCACCTGGGATCGAACCTGGAATTTTCGTATTCCCAGCTGACGCCTTTAACCACTCGGCCACGGAGGCCTCAAAATCCCGCAATAAACCATAAAGATACTGTTAAAGTGGAACGCTTGTCACCTGCATTACACACATCCACATAGTACGTCAAGATGACGTCAGTATGATGCAATAAATGTCCTGCCCCGCCCTCCGTCAGAAAGTGCACAACTTACTACTACTATGTAGTCTCCACTCTCCTTAGATTACATACAAAAAATAAAATTTCTGTGAACGAAGGGGACATTTTTTTTAGTTCCAAAAATCACCATTATAGGGCTCTTATCGTAAAAATCCTAAAAATACACGATAATTTCACTTATGGATTCCCTGTATTTTACAAACCACTGTCCGTTAAGAACATACAAATCATCCATAAAAACATATCAACTGTGGAATGTTTTTGATGTATTAAAAATGTGACTAAAAATGACAATAAAAATATATTGTCTATATTACATGCATAAATGTGGTCGTTATACCAGTTTTCTATACAAAAAAAAATGGCATGACATTAAAAGAATATATCAATAAAATTTCAATAATTTAGAATAGATAAAAAATAATATTGATAATTTGTTAAATCTTTTTATTGTTAAGTCAGAATGCTAATTTGTTATTATTTATACATCAACACTGCAGTATTAACACATAACAATGCCGGGTACGTGGATCAGAATTACAATGGACGAAGTTACTAATGGATTGTTAATGCACAATTTGAAAGCAGTTGTACAAAATAACCAATTTCGCAAACACAAATCTAACAGACAATGTACAAAATGCACTGTGTGTAATTTTGCCTGTTACAATGGCATTCAAATAATTTAGTTTGGCAACTTACAAATTGGATTGTGGAAATTTCATTGTATCAATTTCGATATGGTTAAAGTTTCATTATTGTAACTCAGGTACATTTTGTGTGTTATATTGTTATAACAAAATGTTAAAAAGGATTAATAAGAATTTAAAAATAATAATAATAAAGGCAGCACATGCTACATAGACATCTCCTTTGTGTTTCTAAACATCTGTCCTTAAGATGAATTGCCTCAGACACCTGTTAATACCATTACTGAGCTCAAACCTCACGTTCACATTATGCAAAGGGACGTATAATCAAGCATTGATCGCTGCTCAGTGCATTCATTGTATTAACATAACAAACCTGCTGCGAAAATGTACGATCAGTTTGGATATGGCATTGAATTTATACCTGCTATACCTGAATTATTTGAGCTTGTGTAGGAATATGTTTTATAGAATCCCAAAATAAAATTGCAAAGAATTTATAAATATGTGTACTTACTATTTACAAATATGATACAATTATTTGTGGCTTGTTTATACTTTTTGTGACATATTTATACTTATTTAAACCAAGTAAAGAAAATAGCGATCAGTGGAAATGGTAAGTTGTAGATTGCTTAGAATTGAAATGAAAGGATTAGGAATTGATAAGGCATTGGATTTCTGCCTGTTGTACCTGAATTATTTGAGCTTTTGTAGGAATATGTTTTATAGAACTCCAAAATAAAATTGCAAATCATTTATAAATATGTGTACTTACTATTTACAAATATGATACAATGATTTCTGACTTGTTTATACTTTTTGTGACATATTTGTACTTGCTTAAACCAAATAAAGAAAATATCGATCAGCGGAAATGGTAAGTTGTAGATTTCCTAAAACTGAAATGGGAGGATAAGGAATTGATAAAAAGTGTTCGTATACTGTAACTAAATTTTTTTTTAATACGGAATGTGTGGCGACGATCGCGTCCGGGTTCAGTTCTGGTCTCAGTTACACTACTATGAAAAGGTTTGCTTATTGCATCTGACTCCATTTAATAAATAACTCCTACCAATTTTTAAAACGAAGTGGTCAAACCCATTTACTACGGTTATAAACTTCACAAATGCATGGTTGCAAGTAAGTATCTTACATGCTAGAAGGAGCTTATACGCTCTTGAAGACACATTCAATAGAAGAGCGCGTATAAATCGGCATAAAATTGTGGTTTTAGAATGAACGGTGATTAGCGACCTGGAATGGATCGGAATATCAACTTGAGGAAGGCGGACATGTATTTTGTCAGATAAGGAATATTATCGGAAACACTGTCATTATCTTAAGGGAGACCCAAGCCTCACATTCTGAAAATATTGCTAATTTTTTTTATATTCATAAAACGATGTTATACCTATTTAAGAAGATGTATACAAAAATTCAAAACAATAAAAGAAATAGAACATATATTTTTTTAGATGTTTTTATACCATTTATCATCTTTCTACACACTTTTCGTTTGCAACAATCGTCATTTACTCAAAATATTTTTTTTTACATTTTGGTCACGTTTAAAATGCCAGGGCTTTGTAACTAATTATTAAATTAAAACTAAACTGTTAGTAGTTTTTGAAGCTCTAATATTTGTTTTATAAACGCATGAATAGCTATTTTAAATTAAGTTATAAGTTATTTTTTTACGAATTATTAAACATAAAAATTTGAATATTTTTTAAATTTTGAACTTATATTTTTTTTAAATCTATTAAAACCCAAATCTGCAAAAGTCTATTCATACGTCTATAGTACGTACTTTGACGTTATTTAATCAATTAAAATATTTTTTTAAACATTAAAAATTGGAGGAGTAGTGTTTTTTAAAAATGTATATTTAAGCTTAAAAAAACGCAAAAAATAACAAAAATAATTTTTTTAAATATATTTTTGTTTTTGATTATTGCTCAGAAAAAGATGTTCTAATAATATAAAAAAATGGCATTTCTGAATTCATTAATAAACAAATTTGGATTTGGGGCTTGGGTCTCCCTTAAGAGAAACTGTTGAAAAATGCATGTTTACAAGCATTTGTTTTTCAATTCTAAAGGCCGTAATGACTTTTCCTCCATAAACCTACGTTTTTACAACAGTCAATCCTTTTAAAAAGTATTAAAAGTCCTTCCTAGTGCTTGTCGCTGTCCCGCAAAAGATTGTTATTCGCAGAAGAAAACTGGGCATCGTTGGTGACCATGCAGTTTTTGATGAAATGGGTTTGGTTCTGTTTATTCTTTCGACCCATTAGTTTACGAAAAGCTTATATATTCTATTACTAGCCATAAAAACAACATCAGTTAGTTAAAATAATATTTTATTTCCATACTTTCCCCGTGTTTTCAAATTTTAATTATTTATTAAAAGATATATTTAATAATACAGCAATGGACAACACATTGCGACATTGATTATACGAGGATTAAAAAAATGTGTACCGCTGGAAAGAAGGAGATTCCCTGTCGGAATATTCTGAATTTGTCTCGAAAGTATTTCTACTTTCCCAACTTAATCGTCACTTTTGGTCAGTGTAGATCAAATCTTCGACCATTTTAGACAATTCAGACAAACAGATGCATATATTTATCCGAGAGCAGCGGAAGGTTGTTGATATGGAATCAAAACCAAGATATACATTTTGTACTTTGTAAATAATAAGGTACTTAAAAATGAGTACCTGAACATACTCGTATTTCTTCGAGTACAATTGCATCGTAAATGAGCGATGACGTACTCAAATTTAAGTAATCGTACTTTCTCAAAATTGAGCAGTGTGATTTAATTTTACTATTTTCAGCTTTTGTTCAAGACGTGTTCATAAAGCGACATAACAAAATTAAAATAGTTGTTCAGAAGATGGTTTTCCACGTTATTTGATGTCGATTGCTTAAATGGAAACTGAGTTGTTACAACTCAATTATCTTACACATAGATATACTATTTCACTTATTATAATAAATTTTAGACATTACACTGTAAAAAAAGATACTTAAAAATGAGTACCTGAACGTACTCGTTTTTCTTTAAGTACAATTACGTCGTAAATGAGCGATGACGTAAAAATGAGTACATTTCCATATGATTTGATGTCGATTGCTTAAATGGAAACTGAGTTATTACAACTTAAATGATCTTGCTTCCAATTCTTTTGACACAACTTTGAAACATTTCTTCGGTTTTAACTCCTTCACGTCGCCCCAACGGATAAGGCACTGGACTGTAAAGCCTAAAAATCTGGTTTCGATTTCCAGTAAGTCTTGGTTGTAATTCTTGATATTTATTGAAAGCGATTTATGAAGGCAGTCTATGTAGGCAAGCAAGGGCGGATCCAGAGATTATTGTTAGGGGGGTAATACAGTATATTGTTATCATGAACATCAATTTGCCCCCTTAGTTTGAAATTTTTCCTTGCCTAAGGTCAGTGGCGGATTTAGCAGGCGGCAAATGGACAGTTGCCACCTGGGCCCCCTTGTCTTAAGTTCATTTGGGGGCCCCCTTGACTCCAGAAATGAAAAAAAAACAGGAATAAATAATTCTTCAATTTTTTTTGCATATTTTATTTAATATTTCACAGTTTTTTTCTTTATGGCTTCCCTTAACCTTTCTCATACGAATAGATAAGGGCCCTTCAACTGACCGGGGCCCACTACTTTTTGCAGGACCCGGTTACCGAAAAGTCCCGTGGAGACAGCTCTTAACTTCATATTTCATAGAAGCCCTCACATCATATACAAGCAAACGCGGGGCCCTACGTCTGGCGCCTTAGTAGACGCAGGGCCCTGTAGCAGCGGGAGACCATGAACTATAATATAGATTTAAGATTTATAATATTTTTATTAGATTTTAAGATCTAAATAAAAATTAAATAATAACAAATTATTTTAGAATTAAAAAAAAAAGGTAGTTTTTTCTTGTTGGAGCGTTGCCCCCACCCCTAATTGTGGTCATGATCCCATATATACTATAAAACCATTTAACTTCTCTAATGTGGTGTGCAAAAAATTTACATAAAACCTGTGTTAAAATCATCGCTTATGCCTTATGCGTCGTTTAATCTGTTCGAAAGTTAGGAGGAGTTTCTTCAAGTTATAAATTGGGCGCTGTCTCTTTAGATAATTTACAGCGCGTAATGAAACAATTGGTTAATCATTTAGCGTTTTTATCTGTATTTATCGATATCGCCGATTTCGCCTTATATCGCTCGGGGCCCAAGCAAATCTTGGAGTTAAAGACATTAAAAAGTTAAATATATAAACTGACATCTCGTACTACAAAACCTAGGGAAGTATTTCCTTTAAAGCTCATATGTACATTAAACGAAATCCCAAAGAGCAAAAATAGATAAAAGTTCGACTTAGAATTTAACATTTATTTTTAAACATTTCATTGAAGATTTCAGTTTAGTAAGAATAATTTTGGCGATCTTAAAATGTTTGGGACCCTAACAATGGGCTTTGTGGGCCTGTGTTGAAATTGTTTGTTTAAAAACTTAAGCTACAAACATTTTTTGGTTGTCTGTACTATATATTATATGTATGAAAACATTTCTTGTAAATAAATGAGACACCTGTTCTTAAATGTCTAAGCTCAATTTTTTTTAAAGAAAAGGTAAGGGATTCTTTTTATAATATTTTTTATCATTTAGTGGTTGCGCGACCTTGTTCATTAAGTTAATCGCTTACGCGTACGAAGAAGGGGGGGGGGGGGGGGGGCTTGAGCCCTCTCAAAAAATATTTTGAAGGGGCTCAGCCCCCATAATATTATACTATTTGCCTTTTCTTTTAAAAAACAAATAAACTTAAATAAAATACAAATCGTAGAGAATTCCTAGAAAGAGGCCTTCGAAAGAAAGCGCTCCTTATTTTTTTCTAAACGTGTTTTAAAGTAGAGAGGGAAGGGGGAGAGATTTTGCTTTGAAAGGTACAGAAGGGCAAGGAGTTCCTTTCTCGACTGATTCCAATCGCAGACAACTTGTACATTAGTCAAATGACCCTATTCTTCCTATAACAGCCGTGCGTCTTTTGAAAAATGCCTACACCAGGTGTTAGTCGATCAACCATATCGGTAGCTAGCGCGGGCCACCAAAGCACTGACCAAAGCTGGGAATTCGTCACCATTTGTTTGTAATTTACTGGCTCCCTTTGGACCCTGCCTTTGGACAGTCGATTTTAGGTGATTGATGATCCCCCCATTGTGAATGACCCATGAATGACCCATGACCCATTGTGAATGACCCATGTTTTTAATTAATAAAATTCTGTATTTTACGGCGATAAAGGGCACAGCATAATGCCACACATGTCGCAAAAACATGGTTTGAAAAGGCTGAAAATAATCAATTAAATTATACATAGATTCCTGTTGTTTTAAAAATGAAGTTGTAGAAAACTAGTAAGTAAATGCAATATTCATAAAAATATATATGTTTTGCTTAATTTCGAATGATTTTTCGTAGGAAGAATGAGGAATGAATCCAATCTAAACCTTTTATAGTGAATATTATATTTTATGTATTTTAAATGCAATTAAATGTAACATGCTGTTGTAGAAATTTTACAATTTAATTCTTGTATTAAACTGATAAAAAAATCCATTTGAAAAATATGTTAATTCAATTAGTAAAACGGTTTTACAAATTGCGGCCCGAAATAATGGTATTATAAATAGAATAATTTTCTTTTGCGAAATTAACTTAATCATACTTTTTTATTATTCATTTCTCTTGAGAAAATATAATTTCAAACCAAGAGTTAAAGCTCAACCTTTAGGGTATGAGTTTACTAGATAAAACTGAAAAAGAGAATTTCTAATAAAATAAATAATTATTTTACTGAAGATGTATATTAGTTTCTTTTATTTCAAAATTTTGTTTATTCGTCGACAATTTTTAAAAAAAATTTCGTTTTATTATTAAGGAATACCGTCGTTCCACTATGGTTAACGATACTCGAAACAATTTTAGTATTCTAAATATTAAAAGATCATTTGCACATAAAATTAACCCTGAATCTACTACAATAGAAATTTTGCTGAACAAAAAGCAAGGCGAGGTATCAGTATTAATTTTTTTAACAAATGCTGTAAATTTTGTGTATAAATATTAGCAAATATATTCTTAGAGAGAGTTTATTTATTGCGTACCGCTATTTTCCCTTTTTTTATACATCCCCTTTCCCCGTGTCGCATCACACTAATTTTTTAGTTTTTTTAAAAAAAACTTTTATTCCGGGTATTTTACCAAATATCCCATTAAAAGGATAGTGATTTTTATTAAAAAAATTAACTTATATCAAAGTTTTAAAAGGAATTTAAAAAAATGTTTACAGTTTTTCTACGTCACATAAACACTGAGACCTCCATCCTCATGTTACAATAAAATTCCACGATAGACCCCCCCCCCCCCCCTCAAAGATGCCTGAAGTAAATTGAAAACTAGGCCCCTCGAAAGTTTTGCCGCCTGGGCCCTTTCTCTTAAATCCGCCACTGCCTAAGGTGACTTTTGAAAATATAATCTTAGATGTTAGGGGGGGTAATTTCCTCTTTACCCCCCACCTGGATCCGCGCTTGTAGGCAAGCAACTGCTATCTTTACTAATTTTTGAGTACATGTCTTTTTTCAAAAATGAAACATGTATTCGAAGCTATAATAAGCACCGAACGTACTCAAAAATGAGTACATTGTACTTATTTTTGAGTACCTATTTTTCACAGTGTAATACGTACACCTTTGATGCAGGAAACAAATTATCGTGTATCGTTTCAAATAAATGCTTTTTTCTTTTCATAAGCATTGATACCATATCACCTGGAACTTCCCCCTCCCTACAGGAAGCATTACCGAACTTGGAAAGCAAACTCCTTTTCGAATATGCTAAGCTACGGGATGGGGGTCTCCCTTGACCTATATTAGGAAGATAAATTTATCCTATCGCGTTGAATAGGGATCGATAGGATTCTTCGGATTTCTCCGGATTCTTTGTGCTTCTCGGGATTCTTTTCAATATCAGGATAAAGTTGTCCTTCTTCAGAGTAAAATGGCCAACGTTAGGGAATAAAGAAAACGGTAAATAGTTTGAATTTGCAATAAATCAACAGAGTTTCCTTTGATATTTTGCTATAAAATTGCGAACTACTGTTATCCGGATGAACAAAACGGATTTTCAAATATCCAGATCGCTTTGACTAAAAACAATAAAAAAGCAAAATCAACATTTTAGAAGTTTCTTATTGGTGTCCTTCTTCAGAGAAAAATGGTCTTAAATAGTTATGATATGGTTTTAAATAGTTATCCAAACATACTAAAGCAAAATTCGTTCTTTTTTACTAAGAAATAACCTTTTTTCGTAAATTATCCAATTATGCGGATATTTGATAATTGGAGTTTTACACAATTTTTTGAAGGCACCAACTCGAAGGTATTTTTATTATGTATTATCCAGATTCTTCATTATCCAAATGCGATCTTGTCTCAATTGATCCGGATAATTTTAATTTTCCTGTATTATTTTTAAAGGCACCTACTCGAATGCATGTTTATTAGGTATTATCCGGATGTTTTATTATCCATATGGGATCTGGTCTCAATTGATCCGGATAATTTTACTTTACTGTATTATTTTTGAAGGCACCAACTCGAAGGTATTTTTATTAGATGTTATTCGGATACTTGATTATCCATATGGGATCTGGTCTCAATTGATCCGGATAATTGAAATTTTACTGTATTTTTTAGAGTCACCAACTCGAAGCTATTTTTATTAGGTATTATCCAGTATAAGGTATTATCCGGATTCTTCATTATTCATTTGGAATCTTGTCTCAATTGATCCGGATAATTTTAGTTTTACTGTATTATTTTTGAAGGCACCAACTCGAAGGTATTTTTATTAGGTATTATCCGGATACTAGATTATTCATATGGGATATGGTCTCAATTGATCCGGATAATTGAAATTTTACTGTATTTTTTAGAGTCACCAACTCGAAGCTATTTTTATTAGGTATTATCCAGTATAAGGTATTATCCGGATTCTTCATTATTCATTTGGAATCTTGTCTCAATTGATCCGGATAATTTTAGTTTTACTGTATTATTTTTGAAGGCACCAAATCGAAGGTATTTGTATTAGGTATTATCCGGATTCTTCATTATCCATATGGGATCTTGTCTCAATAGATCGGGATAATTTTACTTTACTGTATTATTTTTGAAGGCACCAACTCGAAGGTATTTTTATTAGATGTTATTCGGATACTTGATTATCCATATGGGATCTGGTCTCAATTGATCCGGATAATTGAAATTTTACTGTATTATTTTTGAAGGCACCAACTCGAAGGTATTTTTATTAGATGTTATTCGGATACTTGATTATCCATATGGGATCTGGTCTCAATTTATCCGGATAATTGAAATTTTACTGTATTTTTTAGAGTCACCAACTCGAAGCTATTTTTATTAGGTATTATCCAGTATAAGATATTATCCGGATTCTTCATTATTCATTTGGAATCTTGTCTCAATTGATCCGGATAATTTTAGTTTTACTGTATTATTTTTGAATAGGCACCAACTCGAAGTTATTTTTATTAGGTATTATCCGGATACTAGATTATTCATATGGGATATGGTCTCAATTGATCCGGATAATTGAAATTTTACTGTATTTTTTAGAGTCACCAACTCGAAGCTATTTTTATTTGGTATTATCCAGTATAAGATATTATCCGGATTCTTCATTATTCATTTGGAATCTTGTCTCAATTGATCCGGATAATTTTAGTTTTACTGTATTATTTTTGAATAGGCACCAACTCGAAGTTATTTTTATTAGGTATTATCCGGATACTAGATTATTCATATGGGATATGGTCTCAATTGATCCGGATAATTGAAATTTTACTGTATTTTTTAGAGTCACCAACTCGAAGCTATTTTTATTAGGTATTATCCAGTATAAGATATTATCCGGATTCTTCATTATTCATTTGGAATCTTGTCTCAATTGATCCGGATAATTTTAGTTTTACTGTATTATTTTTGAAAGCACCAACTCGTATTATCCGCATACTTGATTATCCATATGGGATTTGGCTCATTTGATTCGGATAATGGGAGTTCTACTGTTTAATTTATGAAGGCACCAACTCGAGCGTATTTTTCCTTTTGAGAAAGTGCGATTACTTAAATTTGAGTACATCATCGCTCATTTACAACGCAATTGTACTCAAATAAAAACGAGTAGGTACAGGTACTCATTTTTAAGTACCTTTTTTTTAAAGTGTAGCTTCCAAAAAACAACACAACGCTTTATATTTGAAAAATATTTCAACATCGAATATTTTTATAAATTTTAAGTTTATGGGTATTACAAGAAAAGCCGGAAATCCGTGGGCGAGTGGTAGTCGTTTAGCACCGTCAGAGGGTTAAACGCTGCAGACAATTTTTTTACAATACGGAAAACTATTAGGTCACGAACCGTATTCTATTCACAACTTCGCACTAAAACTACACAATGGGCTATCGTCGAAAATATTCAGAATTTATGTAGAAAGAACTGAGAAGATTGCACTGTTAAGGGGGTCCGATACCCAAAATTCGCAAAAAAAGTCATTTTTTTTTTATATTTAAAAAATAATATTCAAACTTATCTTAATAACTCACAAAAAACTGCTTCAAAAAATTCCTATTACTTTTTTAGTTATGAATGTTTTAATGATGTGTTCCTATAACATAGTTGTATCATATGTAAACTTTAAAAGCAAATATCTCTGTTCGTGGTTTTGAAATTTAATGAACACTAAAAATGCTAAGGCTTTTTTACTATTATACTTAAAATCATAATTTTTGTGTGTATAGCAAGATAAATATATTTTAAATAGATGTATGCATTCAGATTTCCTATTTTTACCATAATTTGTTTTTTAAAACCTCTTAAAATGGAATTTTATTTTTTTTCGTCATTTTTTTCCCCAAAATTTCTAATATATTTTATTTTTTTAAAGTGATGTATCTGAATCAAAATTTGAATGCATACATCTATTTACATATTATTCAAGATCTTAAATAAAAAAAATTGCTTTAAAATATTGAAAAACAAAAAAGGAGTAGGAATTTTAAAATTGATAAAAAATTTACTAACATTTTAATTTAAAAATAAATGTGCAATTTAAAAAAAAAAAAGGAGCGTCTTAAAATGGGTTTTTATGCATATTTAGAAAGAGAAAAAAAATTGGAATGTACAAGTATAAAAATAAAGAAAAAAAATTCGAAGGTATCGGACCCCCTTAACAATGCATGTTATTTTTTTAAAAAAAACTTTCATGAATTTGACTAATCGTCGTTTATATAAATTAAGAAGTCCATAAACTAAATTATATAACTCCAATATGAAATTTGAGATATGTTGTTTATAATGGAAAATGCATGAGTAAAAGTGGTCGTTCCGATGCTGGAATCTCCTTCCTTACCAATGCATTCAAAGAGCAAAGCAACGTTGCTGATAAACTCAAAGTGCTAAATGATTTCTTCAACCAAGAATCATCAAAATGAACTGGGCCCCGCCCACCAACTTCGCTCCTTCTTCAAGTTAAGTGCGTAGGCACTGGTCGTACCAGCAACAGGATGTTCGGGCGCCAGACCGCCTGCAATTCATGATTTCTCTCCCCTCCAATCAGGTGGAGGCAGTCTCCTTCAACAACCAATCGGATAAACTTTCATCTAATTGTGACTTTTTACCCATGTGCCCAAGCCATGTTATCGTCGTTTATATAAATTAAGAAGTCCATAAACTAAATTATATAACTCCAATATGAAATTTGAGATATGTTGTTTATAATGGTAAATGCATGAGTAAAAGTGGTTTGAAATGAACAGGTGTGATGATAGATAAACGAACAAACAAACAAACACAGTCTTTCCCTATTATTTGAAACCATACACGAGCAATGGGGAGGAGCAAAGTCATGGGGGGAGAAAATCATGAATTTTGAAGATGTTAAAATTTTGGAAATAGAAAAAACTATTTCAGATTAAATAAAATGTGCTAAAAAAACCGCAGCCAAGAGGAATGCCGAAGGATAAACAACTCATCAGTTTACATAACGTGAGCGAGAGAGCAAAGCTTTTCTAGTGACAGTAACACAGGAATATCTTTCCTATCAGAAATGCAATTCAAACAGAAAACTCCTATCCTGAAGGGTCTCCGTAGGAAGCATCGTATTTTACATAAAATTCGTTTAATCAAACGTTAGAAATTAACTTGAAAATGAAAAAGATCGTGAATTGAACAGAAATGTCGAAGTGGCCCGATTAGTGGTGCCATCCATGAATTTGACTAAATAAGCGCCTGCTATATGCTCCCAATAAATATTTCGTCTAACTGAAGACGTTCATTTTGTCGATTTCTCACGGAAGTTTTTTCGTCAAAAACGAGGATCATTTTAAAGAAATATCGACTAGCAGACTGGAACCAAAGATCTCTTGTTCCGAAGCCAAGCGCGCTGTCGACCGTGCCATAAAAGCTCGTTTGGGTAGTAGCAATATACATATCAGAACTAAAACGACAGCAAAGGAATGAGTAATCTGAGTAAATAACTTTCGTTAAAGGATTTTTGATTCGTCAAAAGTCAAGTGATTCCATGATCGAAAATGAGGAACAGATGTAGTATAGGACATTTGGCGCGTTTTTTTAATTGGCGAAGAAAAAAAGTCGCCAAAACTTTTTTTTATTTGCGCCGCTAAATTGTAGAATTTATTATAAAGTTTTATTATAGTGACTAAAAGAGGTAGTGTGTCAACCGAAGGCAAAAACTGGTTCTTAAAAGCGGGATGCTACTAGATGGCGCTGGCGATATTAGTGATGGTTGTTTTCGTCTCTCTTCAGCCTTGTTTACATTGTCGTCGGCATTAAACACTGTTTGAGAATACGTTGATTTTTCGATAATTTAAAAAACAATTATGCCTCGCAAGTCCCAATAAAGACATTGTTTTGTTCCGGCATGTACAACTGGATATAATAATAAGGGGAATATAGGTGAAAATATATAATTGTTCCAAGTGCCTAAAAGCGATGAGTTGCGGGCTAAATGGGCCAAAAACATACCACGTTCAGATAAGCCTTTGGGTTTAAATTGCAGTGTTTGCGAAAAACATTTTGATAAACAGTTTATTTCCCGATAGTTTGTGCATATAATCCACGGTGTTGAAGTAAAATTGCCTAGACAACGTCCGTTATTAGATAATGATGCTATCCCGACCATATTTCCGAATTTGCCTAAGCATTTGTCATCTGATGTGCCAAAAAAATGTTACTGTGTGTTTATGTTACTATGATTTAGGCATAGGGATGTTTAATGCACACCCTGTACACTATTTAACCAATAATTATTGAACTCTTGAATTTGTTAAAGGAAAAGTCATGTACTTGTGACTGATGTAATCTAAACTTTTTGAATATTTTGTTTCATAATACTTTTTTTTTCTTTTTGATATATGTTTTTGTATATAATAAATGGTTTTCTAATACTGATTTCTGTTTTTTACATATTTTAAATTTAAGATAAAGAATACATTTCAAATTTTTGCATTTAAATATTGCTAACGTTATACTAAACTACTGTACTTCTTTCTGAAAACTAATTCTAAAATAAAATTATAAATAGAAAATTTATTTAGTTTTTCAATTTATATACTAATGTTAGGATTAATAAAAGCTAACTTATTGAATTTTGATTGACCTTTTCGGAAGTAAAACAAATACATATAATATAAAAATTGGTTATTTAACAAGATTGATATCTAAGTATAAATTTTAATTTCAGCTAAAAGTAAGGATCTTCTGTCTTTCTAATTTCAATTCCTTATTAAATGAAAAAAAAAATTGAAACTGCTTTTACATTAGAATATTAAAAACTTTTTCAATGCCATTATATATATATATATATATATATATATATATATATATATATATATATATATATATATATATATATATATATATATATATATATATATATATATATATATATATAAATTAAAATCACACAAAGTGAAAAAAAATTAATAGTGAAAGGTGACTTTAAAGTGGACATTCGTGATTCATTTGTACCAGATTATTTAGTTTTAATTCGCATTTCAGAAGTATTTTTCATCAGTATTTACTATTATTTAACTTTCTAAGACATATTATAACTTAATTTTATTCGTATCAAAGTCCCTATTATATATTTTTATTTTATTATAAGCAATAACATTAATATTCATCAATGGGAATCACGAGATATCACCAACACTAACGCTTGCAGCGCCCCTATCGGTGTCCCGTTCCGAAGAACCTTTTTCCCCGCGGAGAACAATAGCGGTTGACACACTACCTCTTTTAGTCACTATAGTTTTATGCAACTGTTGTTAACTATTTTGTTGTATTCTACCGCTTTCATTCGAAATTTACCGTTAAAAATACTTCCGGTAACGCACAAAAACGTTTAAGCAGGACGTGACGTCATATGGTTGCCAGATTGAAAGTCGTCACAAGAATCGGAATATACCACGAAGTAAAGAAGAAGGTGGAGGTGCGAACAAGTCTAAAACCGATTTACAATGTGAAGTAAGCAATCGCTTAAAAAGTATGAACTGGCGAAGTATTTGGCGCTATTCTAAAGCACTACTTTGTACCAGTACTTGGCGATAATTTATTTTATAATTTAATTTACCTATGAATTGGAAATAATAGCATCCTTTATCGATTTGGAACTTGTACTGCATCCCACAACTGCACAAACAGTCATTTAAGTTTTAGCATGCGTTTTCTTAATTTGAAAATAATGCATCCCTCGTAGAAAAACTACTGCAAACTAGGTTTGTTTGTGCCTAGTTTGGGGTTGCTAACTTACGTCTCATGAAATCACGCCAAATCACCTCCACCTTTTTCTTTACTCCGTGGAATATACCAACAATGTCAGGTGGGGTTGCCATACTATAAATTTATCGCCCCTGTAAAACACGCCATAAACAATTCGCGCGCCAAATGTCCTATACTACATCTGTACTGAAATGGACAAAAGTAGCCTTAACGATTGTATAATTCTCAAAAATAGGAGTGTTGTTTGCGAGAGGGTGGCATTCCAGATATGAACCACGGTTTGAAAAAGACAACACTTGAGCTGGAACGTCACCTCTACCCATACCCGCTGTTTAATCCGGCAACTGTTCTGGACCAATCCAGAAAAAAATTCCTCTACTGCCTTGTAATTTTTAAATACGATCAATATCTTTGAACGAATTGTAAAATAAAGAGTAAATATATTTATAATATTTCTAAAACTGTGATTGCCAAGTAGAGAATAACAATACCTTATTTAAAGGTCAAAAGCTAACTTTTCGATTAAGGCAAAAAAAAACATAACTTTAGAGAAATATCCATTTAATTTTTTTTATGGAATTTTGCCTACCAGTAATTTAATTTCGAAACCCTTGTGTTGCAAAATCTCTTTCATATCTGGAATTTTAAGAATCTATCATGCCAGTAAAATATTTTTCATTAAGTCCGTTGGAATTGCGAAAATTCTCTTATCATCCATTAAAGCGAGAGACTCATAAACTATTTAGTATTTTTTGTTGTTGTTGCGTTTTATTCTTTATTTAAAATATTTCCTACTTTTCCAAAATAATAAAAGTTAAAAGTCTGAAAAATATTATAAAAATCTGTTATTTATTTTAATGATAATGCCGATAATTTATTGACAACTTGTAAAAATAATTTATTGACAACTTGTAAAAATAATTTATTGACAACTTTTGATTTGTATACAGAGCGCATATTTTTTCTGGTACTTTTCAGCCTATGATCCCCGAATTAATCATCTTGCAATTAATTTATTTTTAAACAAAATCTAATTTAATAAAAAGGAATTTTTTTTATATTGGAGCACGATTTTCACTTTTATGCGTCTGTTTTGAATATAATAACGATTAATAGTAAGGCTTTTGCTGAATAGAGTTTCAATTTCCATTCTTTGAGAGAAGCTAGCGAATAGCCCATGGGTACTCGAGCCCTAATCAGGGGGTTGTAGGTTCAAATCTCCACTTTGAGGCGGCATTGTTTCTGATCCCAGGGTTGTCAATTTCATTCCTCGACACCCATCAAAAGTAACTGGTGTTTATAGGAAACCGGTAGATGTTAAATATGTTTTGGTTCGAAGGTCTTCGTTCGTTCCGCCGCTATTTAACCCTATCTTTCAGCAAATATCTTGCCAGGACAAGATTTTAAATATAAGAGGGATCACAGTTTTGCGTGCTACTTTTTCATGGATTTAATAAAATTTATATATTTAAAAGGTTAAACCAAATAATGGTAGTTAATAAACCTATAATATATATATATTTTTTTCATATTTCTTCGCATAAGCCGCAATACCACGCAACTCTCAGCCAAGTATTCAGTATCCGTTGTGAGGCCTCCGTGGCCGAGCGTTTAAAGGCGTTAGCTGCGAATACGAAGATTCTTGGTTCGATCCTAGGCGATGGACTTGACAAAAAAAAGTAAAAAGTAGTTATCTTGTGATCGGAGGGTTGCCAGCTTCGCTACAAAATACTAAAAAAGTACCAGAACATCCGCAAAAAATTAACGGCGTGTATACGGGACTGGTGCACGATACATCTGATCGGGGTCCAAAGTCCCGACGTCTATTGAAGGCGTTTGATGCCAGTTCAGGAGTTTCATCGTCATCTGAACATGGTTCTAAAATAACAAGTGTTTCTGGGTCTTTCCTTCGAGATAGACCCCGAACTGTCGCCAATAACCCACTGTGCAGCTCTAGTGCGACGTTATTTAACCAAACCATACCAATCGATACACTGTCACAATTTTACCATTTCTTTCAGGAAATATCTTGCTAGGACAAGATTTTATAAATCATTGGCAAATTGTTATCATGAACAACTTGTTTAATTAATAAAATATATATATTTAAAATGTTAAACCAAATAGTGGTAGATTAATATACCAAAAATTTATTATTCATTTATACATTTTTCGTCGTGTAAGTCGTGATACCACGTAACTCCCAGGCAAGTAGGCGAAAAAATTTAAGCGATGCACTCATTCTTAGACCTATTATTACATATACAGCCCCCATATGGGCCTTTGCCTGTAAAACCAGATTTGATAACTTTGACAAATTCCAAAGAAACCTACTGAGAGTCTACATCACGAGGTCCAAATGGTTCGTACGCGACATCGACATAGCCAACTCACTACATATGCCCTCACTACTTCAATTTATTGGCAAGCTAGCCATCAACTTATACGGATCAATAGACCATATTGACAATGAAGAGTTAAATGATCTAGTGGTCTATGACCACACAGATCCCCGACATATTCACCGTCCAAGGGCGGCGCTCTTGCTAGCAAGTTAACTCTCGTAAATCCTTGATAACCTTTTGTTAATAAAATATGTAAAGAAACGAAAGGAATTAGAAAAAAATCCATCCTGAAGAAATAACAACCTGCCTAATACTCCTCCTGTTCAACAGTTATTCCAGTTGATCGGACCCTACCTTAACCGAGATGCCCCCTTCAAAGTTCATATTCGCAATGGTAAACTTCATTTATGTAGCCTAGAGCTAATGTTATGTTAAATTACTTGTCATACTGAAGGCGAAGGCTTCTACTGAGCCACGACCTTCGTTAACCCTAAAGACTCAACATTTAAGCGATGCACTTCTTACAAATGTTTTGCACTTTCTAGTACATTTTATGAATTAAAAGTGTGGGTTTGGATAGAAAAAATTGATATGTGAAATCCTTGCAGCTTCGAAAGTGAATGTTTAATTTTTACCCTTGTTTTGACGTGTAACGTCTTTAAAATCGGGTCCCGATAAGAGACAAATTTTCAATTATTGTATAGGTATAAATTATAATAAATAGGGTTTTAAAATATAAGCGATTCAAATGCAAAACAACTACATATCATAGAAAATTATCCGATATTCTACTCAAATATAAATCTCTAGGTATAATATAAAATAACAAGAATTCACTACAGTATATTATTCAACATTGTTTATATGTTAATATAATTTCAATATATACTTTAAAAAAAATAAACTTCAAAAGAAACAATTTGTCACAACAAAATGCGTACCATTCTTTTTGTATCCTTTGGAAGACATTCATAATATTTTACATGTAATAAAATCATCTGTGTATCGTTCCTAGAATTCCTGTTTTTCAAGCAATACACTCAAACCTGTTTTTGTGCGGTGGATAGGGACCACATAAAAAAACGCACAAAACATCACGAGTAGCTATAAAAATAGTTTTCGCAACACAAATAAAAAATATTTTTTTATGCGGTGGATAGGGACCGCATAAACAAAGTATCACATAGAAAATAGCTAAAAACCTTACGAAATAACTAGGAATTGCTTTTTTAAACGAAATCAAGACACGAGGCTTGACAGCTACTTGTAATCTCGCCAAGCCTTTTGGAATCTGATTTAGAAAATACACGAGAACATTTTTAATTATTTTACTTACATATGTACTTATTTTACACATACAAAACTTTTCAAAACGTATAACCATTATTCTTCGTAATCTGAGTAGTAGTATCTGAAAATACGCGAACTTGGTTTAAAATCGCTTTCGTCACTTGAAGATACTACCTCGCACTCGTTTAGAGTTGACTTTTTTTCAGTTGCCATGTAGTCGGTGATCAGTTTTTGCGACGACTGTTGTTTCACTAGGCGCTTGTATATGTCTCGGCAGCCAGATAATCAATTATGTTCCAATTTGATTGAAATTTTCATATACCGCACAAAAAAAATCGCACAAAAAAAAAAGCCGCACAAAAACAGGTTGAGTGTATACGTAAACTTTAAATTAAAAAAAAACATTCAATGTTGAAATATTTTTCAAATCTAAAGCATTGAGGTATATCTTGGAAGTTATTTCGATTAAAATAATAAAAATTAAAACAAATATATATTAGTATACATTTTTCAAATTACAGTAAACTATTTTTTTTAAAAAAACACTCTGCAATTTTTACCCTTTTTCTAACCGCTCGAAGGGTTAAAAATAATATAAATAGAACATGGATCCCCAACTTAAAATAACAACTTATTATACCGTGTGATTTTTGTTGACGATAATAAGAAATTCACAAAATACAACTTGTTTTCAGTAGGCCTATCACAAAAACAATTCCTTACTATTATAATTTATTGTGTTTTTATGAGTTGATTATTGTTTTCCGTTCTATTTTATTCAAGTTACTAATTGGATTGACATGTTTGTTTTTAAAATACTTTTTTACATAAATGCCATGATTTCCTCTGGTGACCAATTTTTTTCATTTGTAAATCGAAGAAGAATAGAAAGATATGAAATTTAATCATAAAAAATATTTATTCAAAATATTAAATAAAAACAAAGTATTGTGGTATCAACGAAAAAACGAATTGTTTTAAAAAAACATTTGCAAATTTACAATTTTATAATAACAAAGAAATTAGACTTGGAATTTACAAAAGTGGAATGTATAATTGCTTGTGAATTGACTTTTCAGAAGTTTTCTACCGGCAATGTTACATTTGTCCATATTTAGAAGTAAATCGCTTAATTTTACAACGAAATTAATTTAACAACGAATACTGAATTCGTTGTATCACAGCTTAACAGACAATTTACAAGTTTTCTAATAATATTTTTGCAAGAAAAAAATTAGAGAACTCAAATTCTTCTCCCCGCACACTTACCTCTTTTAAGATGCATAATATCTCCGTATGTGTAACAGAAGTTTTCTCTATGTTACACACAATTTATTTATAAATTTATCAAAATACTACTTTTAACCTTTTTTAAAATTTAAACCATTGCACAGTGGGGCAAAAACACTCAAAAGCTGGCCAAAAAGCAAAGAAATTAAAATATTCCTATTCTATTTTCAACTACGTGGGTTTATTATCAAACAACTTGAGCTCCCTATGCCACTCTTCCCGACTCATTTATGACTTTTGCGAAGTAATTGTAGGGGTGGAAAGTCGACATTTGCATGAGCGTTCAAAGCAAGTGCGAATTTTCGTTAGTACGAGTGCTCGCTTTGGGTTTCTGTAAAAAATAGAATTATCTGTAAAAATTTAAGCTTTATCATGGAACCGACTACTAGTGATAAGTATAATGTAAAAAAATTTATCGGTTTGTTTAGAAATGTTTAAATATTTTTTTTATTATTTTTAATATAGCGTCTTTTAAATTTGTTGATATTTTTGTACTAATTTTCAAAAAGTAGTAAAATCGTTATATAGGGGCGCCCTACCCCGTCAAAACTGATATACAGTTTGAAACTACATAAAATGTTCTTTTCAAAACTGCTTTTAAATCGTGCAGGAAGTTGCAGGAACCGTTGCAAATCTATAATATGTAAAACGTAGTTTTTGATAGTTGCATGAATAAAATGTGAAACCAACTAGTTTTAGGCTCTTATTATTGAAATAATGAAATGAAACTCAACGTTATATGTTTTGAATAACATAATTAAAGTATTAATGATAAAAATGTTTTTATAATAGTCCAAATGTGTTTCAACGAGTAATACTAAACACTTTATGCAACACACTTGAAAAAGTTTTTCGTTTCACGTTCTCATGAAAATAACATTTTAATAAAGAGGAGAAAATTGTATGATATTTTTTCCAACAATTCCTTCTAAAGTGCCCTTTAATGCTAAGTTAAATATGATTAAACTTGAAGTTAAAAAAATGACGAATTGACCAGATGAACTTTCCCTTGAACCCCAAAGTTTTACGAAAAGGTGGAGAGCCAGCCTCAGAGTAAAGCGGGAGTTTCTTCTCAAATATAAGAAATGATTGGATGAAGACGTTTGTTTTCCCTTTTTTGCAAGCAGTAGTTTAGGTCGACCATCTGCAGATGTCCTCAAAAGCAGCGAAAGATCAAAATGTTATAAAAACTGAACTTATACGCTCAAAGAACTCTCCTGAAGCACAAATGACTTTGAGAGCTAGTGGGAAAATAGATGCGTCAAAGCTTATAAAAGATGCGACATTTACTTCTCCGTCCAGAGCATCGTACCGAAAGTCATTTTCAAACAAAAAAAAAAATCAATGTTTAGAAATAGTATCGGCTGATAGAGCGTTATCTCTACTGATTCAAAGAAAAAATTTTATCCGGAAAATCCTAAGCCATCATCGCCTCGCTTCTGTCATTCAATATTCATACAGTTTGTATCTGAATCAGAAGAAATTAAAAAATATATCGTTAAACACATTGAAACCCCAATAAAAGATCCTACTCCTACAATAGTAATATTAAACAACATTAATGTTATGTTCACAATGGTAGATGGTAAAATTTGTAATGCGGGTTCCTCTACCTCATCTTCTTAGAGGTGCTACATATGCGGATCAACTTCAAAAGATTTTAACAATATTTTAGAAGTATCGAAAAATGAAGTTAATACAGATACATTTCGCTTTGGATTATCGACACTTCATGCTTGGATACGCTTTTTTGAATGTTTACTGCATATAGCTTACAAACTAAACATCTGTAATTGGCAATAAAACAGAAACGGAAATACAAAAAAAACAGCTGGAAGTAAAAAATATATATCTTCAAGTGAAATTTAAAAATGAAATGGACCTCATTGTAGTTAAGTCAAAAGTAGGCTATGGAAATACAAATGACGGTAATACAGCCCGACGATTTTTTACAAACAGTGAGCTTTCTGCAGCTAAAACAGGGATTGATGAAAGAATAATCATACGTTTTCGGGTGATTCTTCAAGCTAATGCAGTAATTATAACATTCAGGAAGACAAATTTAAGTAATATTGTACGGAAACAGCTCAATTGTATGTAAATCTGTATCCATGGTATTTATTCCTACAACAGTATATAAAATATTAATTCATGGACCGGAAGTGTGAAAAGTGCAATTATTCCTATTGGAATGTTGACGAAAGAAGATCAAGAGAAGCCCTTAACAAAAATTTCAGAAACTACCTTGAATCATATTCAAGAAAGTACTCTAGAGAAAAAAAATCTTCTTGATGTATTCAATCGACTTTTGTTGGCGTCTGATCCTGTAATCTCTGGTTTACGAAAATTGCCAACAAAAAAGTCCAACTCGTACTCAAAAGATGTTGACGAACCTTTGTGCATTCCTCAAGAGGAATCCATAGATGAACAAGCATCTACTTCAGCTGATTCCAGAGATCGTTATTCATTGTCAGAACTTTAAAATTATAAACTATAATTTAAACAATACTAAAAAACAAATTATGAACTCGTATCATTCCATCTACGACATTCTTGTAAGAGTTAAATATTTTTTTAATGCATTAAAATATAAATAGACGAAAATATGAAACTTTCAAAATTTATAATTTTCCATGTACAATTAGTGATTAATTAATTAATTATTTTATTAAATACACTTAAGTTAATTATTACTCATTATTTTATATAAATTAAATATTAGTTTTGATCAATATTTAAATAAAAAAACATTTCAGTTAAGTGTTTTTAGTGAAGGAGAGAGAGGAACAGGAATATTGCAATTTCAGTCTAAAAAAAACATTAAATATATTGTTATAATGAAAATAAGACCTGTAACCTTCTAAAAACACATAAAAGATGTTATTATGATGTTTTTATCCCGTTGGAGAAATTACAGAATTTTGGCCAGCTTTTACCTCATTTGGCCCCACTGTACATTGGCGGAACTTTTAAAATCCAACTCTTTTAAAAAAATTAAAATTTGTATTAAAAAAAGGCGCCATCAGTTGGAATAATAAATTAAACTATCTTGAACTAAAAATTTATAATTTTGATATTATGTTTGATCTTTGGTTTGTTTTAGCATTCACTCAATAATATAAAGTTGGGGACATAACAGGTGCAAACATAAATATCACAATCTTATTTAAAATAACGTATGTCGTATATTTAAAAGTCCCAACGTCTATTGAAGGCGTTGGGTGCCAGTTCAGGTGTTTCCTCGTCATCTGACCATGGTTCTAAAATAACGAGGTTCCTGTATGAATGTATGTATGAATGTGTGTGTGAATGTGTATGTGTTCACAGGTCTTTCCTTCGAGATTGACCCCGAACCGTCGCCAATAGCCCATTGTGAAGCTCTAGTGCGACGTTAATTAACAAAACAAAACCAACCGTATATTTAAAATGATTTTTTTTTAATACTTATAAAATAAATAATTTTTTAATAATGGAATTGCATTTAGGAAATCTATATAACATTTATTAATTGAATTAAATTTTCTAATAATATTTTTTAATTAAATAATATTGTATTGGTTTGGTTTGGTTAAGTAACGTCGCACTAGAGCTGCACATGGGCTATTGGCGACGGGAACGATGCCTCATATTTTTGAACCATGGCAGAAAACAAAAACAAAAAAACAACACATGAGCTAGCCCCCGACGTAACCTTAACAGGCGTCAGGACATTGGACCCCGATCAGATTTATCGTGCACCAGTCTCGTATACACTCAAGTATAATTTGTTGAATGTTCTGGACGACTTTCTAGTATTTTCGTCGCAAAACTGGTAACCCTCCGATCGCAAGATCACTACTTTTTTACTTTTCTTTGTTATTTCCACCACACGGGTTCGAACTAGCAATTCTCTGATTATCAGCTGAACACCTTTATCCACTGGGCAGAATACTATTAGAAGACGGCGGTTTATTTTGATGGGTTGATTTAAATTAACGTTTTACTTAAGCAACACAATCGACTATTGGCAAAGGTTTGGTATATATCCCAAAATATTGACTCGATTACACTGCCCCGTAATTTTATACCATGATCAGATGACGATATAAACACATGAGCTGGCACCCAACGCAGCTGATATAGATTGAAGACGTTTGGTTTGGTTTGTTTAATTAACGTCGCACTGTAGCTGCACAGTGGGCTATTGGTGACGGTTCAGGGTCTATCTCGAAGGAAAGACCCGTTAACACATACACATTCACACACACATTCATTCATACATGAACCTCGTTATTTTAGAACCACGGTCAGATGACGAGGAAACACCTGAACTGGCACCCAACGCCTTCAATAGACGTCGGGACTTTGGACCCCGATCCGATTTATCGTGCACCAGTCCCGTATACACGCCGTTAATTTTTGCGGATGTTCTGGACGACTTTTCTAGTATTTTGTAGCGAAGCTGGCAACCCTCCGTTCACAAGATCACTACATTTTACTTTTCTTTGTCAAGTCCATCGCCTGGCATCGAACCACGAATCTATGTATTCCCAGCTGACGCCTTTAACCGCTCGGCCACTGAGGCCTATTGAAGACGTTTGGAACACGTCAGTTTAACGTGCACCCGGTCTAATACGGCGTATATTTTGTAGCGAATATTGAGGAATGACACTGACAAACTCTCGATAATGATTTCGCTATCTAGTTCAATGTCAAGTTCTAGTTTTTGATTTGTTGCGTGGTCAGTTACTTGTTTTGGACCAATCTTTTGAACTCAGTTCTATTTCTAACGATTTCAGGAATTTCCCGTTGCTAAACCATCAGTTTTTTAATGCTAATGGATTACCATTAATGTTAGGAAACTATTGAATGTTGATTATTAATAATGCATCTTCAATGAATCAAAGTAATGGACGGAACACCATTTTTCAGTAACACTAACAATATTTAGATACTAAATATACTTTATGTGTTAAATATGTTACAAACATATATAAAAACTTATATTTAGATAAAATGTAATAAATCAAAAGTACCACTATAGTTTAGATAATTAGATATATAATTAATTTAAAATAACTTTTCGTTTGGAAATTCCTCAAATTGAGTCAAGAACTTTGTAAATATTTTAATCATAAAGTAATTTTTCAATCATGCAATCATTTCGTGTAGATGTAATTATAATAAAACGATTCAACTTTCGTATAAGCTACTTACTTCGCACATTTGCCATATTTCCGTAAGTTATTGCTACAAACGCTGCACAATGTACATACGGCATTTACAGATTGTTATCCTTTGATACAAGATATTTGAAAATATCACGGATGGGAAACAATGCTTTTAAATACAGACGGTTAATTGCAGATACAGAAACAAATTTAAAACTGTTACAACTCTATGAATATAACAGGGGATCATCTGTGTTTGATTGGTCACTGCTCACAACTCGAAACTGTTGAAACGATTATTATGAGACGAAGTAAAATAATTATTTCCACTCGGATTTTTTTTTTAATATTAAGTTTTTTTTCGATATCTTAATAAGAGCTAAAACTAAAGATATTGTCCGTTGTTCATTTTTAATCGACATAAAATTCGAATTTATTTGTGTTAATCTGTGTTGTGTTTGTTAAATGTTGTTCATGCTCTAACATAGGTACTGAATGTAACAAAAGTATGATACAAAGTATTTAATTTAGGAAATAATAAATACCATAGAATTTCATTTATATAATTATTTATTAAACTGCAACATTACAAAATACACTTGTAAAAAGAACCGTTTGTACTGAAATATCTTTTTTAAAAACCTAATCACTTCGGAAATTTTTAATTTTATTTATATAAATGTAACATTATAAAATATTTGTCACTTTCGTGCGAACTCTAAATTGGTCGGACCACTTCAAGCGCGTTGCGGGTAAAGCTGCCGGCATCATGAATAAACTCAGACCTATCCTCGGTAGAAGATCGAAGCTTGGACTCAACATGAAGAAGAGACTATACGAAACATCAATTAGACCGATTCTCACTTATGCGTCTCCTGCATGGACCACAGTCACTAAAAAAGAGTTAAAACGCCTACAGATTGCCCAAAACAAGATCCTGCGTGAATTTGTAGGTGCAACAAGATATATCAGAAACGCTCTTATTCATAGAGACCTTAAAATAGACACAATAGCAGACCACATCATAAAACTCAACATCAACTTCTATAGGAAAGCAATTCAGCCGCGGTCGCATATCCAGTCAAGCCTCAATCATGAAGTTCTACGTGAAGATGCTGGGAAGCGACCCTACGCTGCGTTTGCGCTCACAGATGCCGTGCTTACCTCTCTTTTTCAAGCTTAATATATTTTCCATTTATTTTGTTATATTTAATTGATGCTGCCTGCTGTTACGCCGTTTTTGTATATATTGTAGTTTGTATATATTGTAGTTTGTATGTGTGTATATGTGTTCATGTATGTGTATATATGTGTGTATTGTGTATGTACGTGTATATGTGTGTATTGTGTATGTACGTGTATATGTGTGTATGTATATGTAAATATATCGTGCTCCCCACTGCTTTTACCTTATGACATATTTGTATATATTTCGGAACCAGTTGCCTGGCACTATCTCAGATTTTATATTTTTGATCTAAATGTTCATTTTTATTTGTTACTCTCTGTACCATAATCAAAAGCAATTCACAGTTTTTATATTTTTCTTGTATAAGTTCTGTATTTGTCCTGTCCCTTGTCTTTTAAATCCAGATATCTCAGAAATTTAGTTGCCTATAGGCCAAAGTTAGATGAAGAGGAAAAATACCTTCGGGTTAGTGCCTCGAACAATTTTATATTCAAGTGCGAACTACTACCCGCCATTTCTCTAGAAATTAGTTAGAATCGTTAAGTTGTTTAAGAATGAAAATATTTTATATATATAATTGTTTAAAATATACTGGTAGTTTTTTTTATTACTTTATATCAATATATAAGTTTTTATTTATTTTTGTAGCATATTTAATACATAAAGAGAGTCTTAGAGAAAGCTGCTTGGTGACGAAGTCCAATCTCAGATATTCCGATTAATTCTTGCTTTTAAAGAAATCCACATTTAGAAATGAGTTGCTATGATTCCGTCGCCAAGTAGCTTTCACTATGGCTGAACGTGGTTTTCATTCTCACCCGACGATATTATTTCTGTAGTATAGATAGATCCCTTTAATGCCTCTTTTACGCGACGAATTTTAACGCGTTCACTGCCGGCTACGCATTGACGCATGGTACGTTCTTCAAAATAAAACGTAAAATGCAATAGAAGACTTACACCTTTTTCAGGCACGTGGCAATTGAGTATCAAAAGAAGGAGAATTTCCCGGAGTACTGACCAATAGTACAATAACACTGACTAATCATAAAATAAATTATAAAATTAATATTACAATTTTTTTCTTCTCTTCTTTTTCATGTTCAAACAAAGAGGGTTTGAGGGGGGGGGGGGGGAGAATGCGTGACCAAATATGAAAAAGAAGGCCCCCGTTCTATTTAAGTGTTGGTCCGTGATTTAATGCTAATTTGAACCTCTTGTGTTAGACCAATCCTAATGAGGCTGGAAAAGCTAAAACAAAATTAGTTCATATAACGGTTTTAGTTTTACAATTAATTTTGTGTCGGTATTTTAAAAGCAAAACGTAGAGAAACAGCCAAAATTTTATATCCAATTTTGATTGAAAAGCAATATTCCTCAAAAATGTAAGTTTGACATTGGCTGACAAAGCAAAAAGATATTTAGAGATCGCCCATGTGGATATTAGTCATTCTTTTACTATTGTACAATTTATTGAACTTTAAAAAAATAATTTAATTTATGTTTTTCATAAAAAAAAATCTATATATATTGACAATGGTAAAAGAAAAAATGACAAATATTCATTCAAATATTGTTTCAAGCACCACATTCATTCTAATATTAAATATATCAGAAAAGGATGGATTTATGTTATTTTAATGAGAAAGAAAAGTATATTTTATTTTTGACATTTTAAATCAAAATTTTAATGCATGTTATGAAGATTTATATAAAAGAACAATATTTTACAACAAAATTCCATAACTGATAGAACGTTTTTCAAAATTGAAATCTTGTAAAAAAAAATAAGCTTTAACAAAAATAGTTTTTTTTTTAATATTTATATTTGTTCATCAATTTTGTTCTTAGATCCTAAAAACTATAATATATAAGGATTGGATTTAAAAAATTTGTATATTTTATAAATTTGATTTTTATATAAATAATTATTCAAAATCACGCATTTTTTTTCCTTTAAAACTCAAACGTATTGGCTTTAGTAATTTAAAAAATACAAAGAAATAACTACTACTCATAGGGATAATTTGAATGCAAATTTATAAAATACACATATTTTACAATATTCTTAAAAAATTACACATATCTTCATTAAAAATAAAAACTTACGTTTCGAAAAACTTAATATCGAGGAAAAACAAACACAAAGTAAAGACGATTTAAAGATATCGTTCCATACGTTTTTCCACCTGTCATCCAGTATAAAATCTTAAATAACTCATTAAAAAACAAAGATACAGTTCTAAAATTTTGCAAGCAGATTTACAGAATTTCAAACTATACTTTTAGCAAATAAAAACTAATCGAGAATTCTATAATTTTTTTAGTTACTGCGTCTACTTAATAGAGATAGTTTTTTAGGTACTTAATTAAAATGTACATTTTAGCTTTTTTTTAATTTTTTTTTATCGAAATGCTACTTTCTCCTCAACTTCTTTAATGAAAAGGTTATATTCATTATTAAACACATAATAACTATTTAGCTGAACTTTGGCCTTTTGAAAGTCAATAAATATATTTTCTTAAATTCAAAAATTATTCAATCTGTCCCAAACCAAAAAAAATTCTAAGTTTATTCTTATTTAACATAAATTACTGTTAAGATCATCTTGAGTAGAATGAAAGAATGCACATTACTATGAAATATGTATCAATGTAATGGTCCATATTTTTAATTAAAATAAGAGACTCTATAACGTTCTTTTAAGGACTGTCACAAATACAATAAAGCATAAATATTAGTTTTCCAAATTATATTCAATTTATTGATTAAAATTAATTATTATTTAGTAATGCATTAAACTTGAATGTTTATAGTCAGCCGATATATTACAAAGAAAAAAAAATGACATACCTTAATTAAATTATTTAATCATAAAATATGCAACTTATCAATCGTTAGCTTACGCATCACCATTACTGAGTTATATAAGTGAACGTGTGATCCATGCATTGTATAACGCTTTTTCGGAAGACACTTGAAAATAACGAAATAAACATAAATACCTGGTCTTCAGACTTGGCTCACGCTCCAAGGTGAATTGTGATCATGCAGCTGTTCCACGCGGAGGTATACAGTGCGAGAGCTCTTCACAGTTTACACTTACAAATAGTGCGACGCATCAATGCAAATTCTGCTGTAAATGATGAGTAAGAACGTTTCCAAGTGTGGCTAACCCACTATATATGCCTATTAGTGTGTCTATTTCCGAATTGTGTGTGATATTGTGATTGTTTGTGTTAATATTAATGATTTCCGTCAACTTTGATCAGAGACAGTGGATTTAGCGAAGATCGGCTTCACAGACAATCGATCGATACAAACCTGAGAGAAGTCCTACGCCTTCCGCGTTGGAAGCGCCCTCTTCTGGGAAAAGGCGGAAGCAAGTGGATATTGGATTTTTCTTTCTCCCTTTCTTTAATGTATTACAGTTGTTTCTAATCCAAGGTCTTTGGAGTTGAGCTGTCCGTGGAGCTCTTGTCTATTTACCAAAATAATTTGATAATAAAATTTTAAATGAATTGTTCGATATTTATTACTTTAAGGTGTATTTACAAACTTTAATTTTTTTTTTTAATTAAAGTTTTAAAATTCTATTTTTGTCATGTATGAAAACATTTTAATATTCATGATGGTTCATACTAAAAAAACTCTTAATAAAGGCAAATGCTAATTATCTAATTAGCATTTGCCTTATAATGATCTAATTAGCATTTATAGCTAATTAGCAAGTTTTTCCAATATGATTACGTAAGTTGTAATTGATCTAGAGCTTAATTTTTGTTGGAAATTATTAGTAGTATCATTCTCAATGTTATGAATCTCCAAAAAGTTTGTAGCATATAAAGGTTTTTTTTAAATAATTTTTTATCTTGAAAGTTGCCATTTTTTTTTTCTAAAATTCCAATAAAAATATTTTTTTTTAATAAATGTTTAAGATTTATGTTAATAACATCCCACAACTATTATAAATTTGTACGGAAAATTAATTTTCCCAAAATGTTTGAGGAATCTTGAATACATATGGTATGGCTGAGGATCAACATATGGTAAAAAATACAATTCTTCAGAAATTGAGCTGAAAATATACAAAACGTATTCCTACTGCAAACAAGACCCTTGAATCTTGGATCTTGTGTAGAGACAGGGTGTCTGCTCTAGAGCATTTACCCCTCCATCGAAGTGAGTGCCCGAGGGCGCCGAACATTAAAATATCGAAGGGTTAGACGACACATACACAAAACAGGACAGATAAGAAAAATTAAAGAAGCATACAATAAAGAACAATAAAAGCACATATAACAACAATGGCACACATAACAACAATAGCACACATAACAACAATAACACACATAATAACAATAGCACACAGAATAATAATTTTCAATAAAGTACAGATTGTCTCTGTGAGATTTACTATTTCCTTCATCGTAGACTAGAAAGTTAAAGAGTTAAGTATAGGGCGTCTGATTGCATAAATGATGCGAAGGGTCTGATATCTGCATCTTCTTGTAAGATTTCATAGGACAAAATGTCATTAAAAGTTTCTTGCCTAAGTGCTTGGCTGTAGAACTTTGCATTTAACTTGTCAATGTGGACTTTCATTTTTTCAATTTCCAGATCTCTATGAATTAGTTCGTTTCTCACATACCTCGACGCATCCACTATTTCTCTGAGGATCTTATTCTGACATTTTTGTAACGTGTTCAAATATCCAGCAGTGCGTGTAGCCCATGCAGGAGACGCATATGTTAAGATTGGCTTAATTGCTGCCTCATATAGTAGCTTTTTTAATCTGAGATTCATTTGGGATTTTCTCCCTATTATCGGTCTGAGGCAGTTCATGGCACCATATGCCTTTCCTATGACGTGTTTAAGATGTTTGGTCCATTTGAGGTTTTGCTGAATGATTAGTCCAAGGTATTTTGCATGTGTAACAATGGGGATTTTTTTCTCCAAAAAGAGTTGCTTCTTCCGTGATGAGACTTTGGTCTTGGTTTTTCTTATGACAATAATACTTGATTTCTGAGCATTTATTGACACACGCCACTTAGTGCACCAGTTCTCAATATCACGATTTTTTCCTTGCAGTTTTGCAACTGCTCGGTCGGGGACTAAGGACTTTGTTATAATTGCGGTATCATCCGCGTAGAATGCTGTCATTGTGTTATGATCTCCACGAAATGTAGGAAAGTCCGCGTTATAAAAAATTTAAAGGATTGGTCCTAATATTGATCCCTGGGGGACACCTGCTTGTAAGTTTCTTTCGGAGGAGAGAGTTTCTCTTTGACGGACTTGAAATTTTCTTCCATCAAGATATTCCTTGATAAGTAGTACAATGTCAATTGGGAATTCCATATTAATAATATTGTAGAGTAAGCCAGAGTGCCAAACCCGGTCGAATGCTTTAGCTACGTCAAGCATTTGAAGTGCCGCAGCCTGTTTATTATGCATGGCACATCCAATGAATTCTAGTATACGAACCAGTTGTTTTGTGGTTGACTTTCCTCTCAAAAATCCGTATTGTTCTGATGGTATGAGTTTAAGTAGAGGCTGCATTCTGATGTAGATAATTCTTTCAAGAATTTTACCCAGGCTGGAGAGGAGACTTATCGGCCTGTAGCTTGTTGGTTGCATCGGGTTTTTTCCAGTTTTTGGTATCATGATTATCGTGGCAATCTTCCATTGTTTTGGATAGTAGTTTTGTCTGAGGCATTTGTTGAAAATATTTGTAATTCTCTTTATTGTCTCTATAGGGAAATGTTTTAGCATATTATTTTTTATCTTGTCTGGGCCCGGGGCTTTTCTTTTATTTAGGTGTCTGATGATATTTTGGACTTCTTCGTGGTTTGTGTGCTCGATCTCATGTTTGGGATGATTTTTGTTAAACCAGGTATGGACGAAATATTCAATTTCTTCTGTATTTTTTGGATCATTGGGTTCTGTATTGATTTTAAATTGTTCTTCCATGGCATCAGCAAATGCTGAGACCCTTGAATAACACTTTTTAAAAAATAAAAGATTGGAAATATTTATACAATCTTGGTATCAACGGAAAGATAATGAATAGAAAACAAACTTTAAAAAGCAAATTTTTAAGAATTTTTTTTTGTCGATTCCAATATTTTTTAGTGTGTATAATAACAAAGTGCTGTAGTGTAGCTTAATAAAAAAATATCTAAAAAGGCAAATCAACATTTATTTCCTTACTGTAGAAAATATTCAGTAATAAAATATTTGTATTTTGTTTGGAAAAGTGTTTGGCACAACTTTGTTGGTCTGTTAATATATGTTATGAGCTTAACTTGACTTTTTGGAATAAATAAATGGGACATTGTATAATAATATCGCTTCATTATCAGCTTTGAAATGTAATTTTCATTCATTCCTTTTTTATACACATACTATAGTACTTCACTAAAAAATTTCGACGTTGATAAAAAAAAATACAGGCTTCAATCTTTGTTACTGTAGGAATTTCATTTAAATAAATTAATATGTTAAGATCTTAAAACAATTTCAGTTAAAATTTAAGCTATTATTAATTTAATTTTTTATTAATGTATTAGTTGGAAATAATAAAATCATAATTAGTAAAAATATATTATTAAAATAAACATAGCCACATTAACATAAGTATCCCCCTAAAAAAATATTTATTGTATACGCTAAAGCAGCTGTAACTAATAGATATTGTTTAATATCAATAAAATAATTATTATTTAAATTTTAGTGTTTAAAACTATTGTAATAAACAAAATGTAAAAAAGCATAATTTAAAAAATACCCCTTAGAATGGATAATTAAATAAAATTGAAAAAGAATACAAAAGAAGCAAGGAGAAATGACTGATTTTTTCGGCAGAGGGTTTCAACCAGTTTAAACCGTCAAACAGGAATTTTTCTGATTGGACTGTGTGTGTGTGTGTGTGTGTGTGTGTGTGTGTGTGTGTGTGTGTGTGTGTGTGTGTGTGTGTGTGTGTGTGTGTGTGTGTGTGTGTGTGTGTGTGTGTGCGTGCGTGCTTGTGGCATTTAACCTAAAACAACCTAAAAAAGAAGCTCCAAAAATCCGTGAACCAGGAAAATGGAAAGTCAAATGTAAAATACATGAAAAACAATTAAAGTATATTATTTTAAATATAATAAATCAAATAAAATGAGCTAATACCTTTATATTCTGCCACGTGAAATGTAAAGGTGATATTTTATAGCGTCACAAAAAAAAGTAAACATTGTTTTTGTAAGTTTAGCATTATAATTAACCCGATTAGAATTTAAACAAGTGGGGACTATGTATACACATTTTTTTTTAATTTTAAAGTGTCACAAAAAAAAGTAAGAATAGCTTTTGTAAGTTTAGCATTATAATTAACCCGTCTAGATGATACATATGTCACAATTAGATTGATATTTGAAATGTAGATGTAGAAGTCTTAAATTCAACTTTTAATATCTCTCAAGAAAAAGTCCCAGGGTGTTCATAGCTCTAAAAGCTCTTCCTGAAACCGTTTTTAAATGTTTATTGTATCTAATGGGTTTAACTTAAGAGTAACACCTCTACTGTTAAAAATTAGTACTCAAAAATAAGTAAAATGTACTCAGTTTTGAGTTCATTCGAGGCTTATCATGGCCCCGAATACATAAGTTCCAATTTTTAAAAAGACTCAAAAATAAGAAGCCTATATAGACTGCCTTCATAAATCACTTTCAATAAATATCGACAAATACAATCAAGACTTACCGGGATTCGAATCCAAATCCTAAGGCACCGCAGTCCAGAGCCTTATTCGTTAAACTACCAGGGTGACATGAACAAGTATAAAGAGAATACATGTGAAAAAGGTGTGACAAAAGAATGGGAAGTAAGATAATTTAACATTACTTCTGTTTATAACATATTCAGATTATCGGTAAGTCTTGGTTGTAATTGTCGATATTTATTGAAATTGATTTATGAAGACAGCCTAAGATTGCAAGAAACTGCTCCTTTTATTAAGTTTTGCTCATTTTTGAGTACATGTCTTTTTAAAAAATGAAACTTATGCATTCGGAACTTTGATAAGCATGGAATGTAATAAAAATTAGTACATAGTACTTATTTTTGAGTACTTATTTTTATATTTTTAACAGTGTAGAAGGTAACAATGCATTTGTTATCTGTTTGGAAGCGGAGAAATTCCGAGTTGTAAAATATGTATAATATAGACCCAATGACAGACCCTTGCGGAACTCTTATTTTAATTTTTCTGGTTTCTAGACACCATCTTGCCGGACTTGAAATTTAAGATTTTGAATGTAGTTATTTATAAGATGAATGTCAAATGAAAGTCAAATTTAATTAATTTGTAGATAATGTCTGTATGCTGGAGCCTGTCAAAACTTTTACTACATCAAGTATTTGAAATTTGACTTAAATTTTTTTTCTAATAATTCGTTTTATACAAAAACTTCCATAAGTTCTACTGTTGACCCAAATTACTCCTTCTATGAATCGTAGTAAGCCAAACCTCCTATTTCTACTGAAATGGAAAGGAAGATACTGATAAAAAATAAATACGAACCTCAAAATTAGATAACAAGCGAAAGTGCAACATACCACGCAAATAATAAATAAACATAAAAGTTGTAGAAACAGTAAAATATCTTTAAGTAAAATATTCAGAAATTCCTTTTTTTAGAATAACTGGGTGTGTAAAATAATAATAAAAAAAAACAATATATATTATCTTAAATTCGATCAATACGGATTTTTTAATACTTTGAGAGAACAAATAAGCAAATAATGAATAATTGTAACCACAATGTTCTGAAGGTGTAAAACATACGAAATAAATCGCAATGTACTAATTGCAATTACAACTGTTATTAAACTAAATGCCACAATCTGAATTATAAGGGTGTGATTTCATGACAGCTTAATGTAAAGTTCAACAATTTAATCTTTTAATATCTTTAATATGGGGTGCAACTCGGTGACAATCGTAGACTATTTATTATTTTAAATGAGTAAATGAAAAATTAAAACTGGTAGATTAAATTTATTTAATTTGTTCATTGGAATGAAAAATATTTACATATTCAACTTTGTACATTTAACGTTTTCCAAAAAATATAAAATGCTGCTTTATTCACTATTATTCATTGCTTTCATTACTAACTTTGCTTCTAAGTTTTTTAACACTTTGCACTCGGAAACAGTTTGATATTTCGTTCCTTTTATAGAACAATTACATCCCGTAAGTACATTCAACTTCGTATACTTAACATTTCCCGTAACACAAAATGTTAAATCTTGCTTCTATGTTTACTAACTTTGCTTCTAAGTTCTTTAACACTTTGCACTTGGGGAAAAATTGATATTTCGATTTTTTTTATGGAACAGGTACATCCCGAACCTATTCTTTTTAAAGAGGTATTCTTCGTCGATGATCGTCTTGAAATAAGAATGTTCACTAACACTCAACCATGACTGATCATGCTACTACCACGCAAATAATAAGTAAACATAACTCAACATATGTGTGTATACATACATAAGAATAAGAATACAACATAAGAATTAGAATATACAAAAGAATAAGAATACAACATAATAATACATAAGAATAAGAATACATAAGAATAAGAATACAACATTATAATACATAAGAATAAGAATACATAAGAATAAGAATACAACATTATAATACATAAGAATAAGAATACATAAGAATAAGAATACATAAGAATACAACATAAGAATAAGAATACAACATAAGAATAAGGATATACATAAGAATATACATAAAAATAAGAATATACATAAAAATAAGAATATACATAAGAATATACATAAAAATAAGAATACAACATAAGTATAAGAATAAGAATATACATAAGATTAAGAATATACATAAGTATAAGAATATACATAAGAATAAGAATATACATAAGAATAAGAATAAGAATATACATAAGAATAAGAATAAGAATATACATAAGAATAAGAATAAGAATATACATAAGAATAAGAATAAGAATATACATAAGAATAAGAATAAGAATATACATAAGAATAAGAATATACATAAGAATAAGAATATACATAAGAATAAGAATATACATAAGAATAAGAATATACATAAGAATAAGAATAAGAATATACATAAGAATAAGAATAAGAATATACATAAGAATAAGAATATACATAAGAATAAGAATATACATAAGAATAAGAATAAGAATATACATAAGAATAAGAATAAGAATATCCATAAGAATAAGAATAAGAATATACATAAGAATAAGAATAAGAATATACATAAGAATAAGAATAAGAATATACATAAGAATAAGAATAAGAATAAGAATAAGAATAAGAATATACATAAGAATAAGAATAAGAATATACATAAGAATAAGAATAAGAATAAGAATATACATAAGAATAAGAATAAGAATATACATAAGAATAAGAATAAGAATATACATAAGAATAAGAATAAGAATATACATAAGAATAAGAATAAGAATATACATAAGAATAAGAATATACATAAGAATAAGAATATACATAAGAATAAGAATAAGAATATACATAAGAATAAGAATATACATAAGAATAAGAATATACATAAGAATAAGAATATACATAAGAATAAGAATAAGAATATACATAAGAATAAGAATAAGAATATCCATAAGAATAAGAATAAGAATATACATAAGAATAAGAATAAGAATATACATAAGAATAAGAATAAGAATATACATAAGAATAAGAATAAGAATAAGAATAAGAATATACATAAGAATAAGAATAAGAATATACATAAGAATAAGAATAAGAATAAGAATATACATAAGAATAAGAATAAGAATAAGAATATACATAAGAATAAGAATAAGAATAAGAATATACATAAGAATAAGAATATACATAAGAATAAGAATATACATAAGAATAAGAATATACATAAGAATAAGAATATACATAAGAATAAGAATATACATAAGAATAAGAATATACATAAGAATAAGAATATACATAAGAATAAGAATATACATAAGAATAAGAATATACATAAGAATAAGAATATACATAAGAATAAGAATATACATAAGAATAAGAATATACATAAGAATAAGAATATACATAAGAATAAGAATATACATAAGAATAAGAATACACTCCGATTCAGAGCTTACTACTCTAACCGATCGGCCACCGCGGGTCTCTATTTAAATAAAGTTAATTAAAGAACAAGTTAACAAAAAAATATGTTTTAACCTTTTGCACTCTGTCGCCTCTCAGGAGCCAACAGAACGACCAGTTCTTTGGTTCCCTGCTCTTTAATATAAACGAGAACATGATCTTGCGTTTAAAAAAAACCATGATCTTTTTTCAACTTGTGTTGCAGATCCAAAATAGATTATGCTTTTGTTTTCCTCTATGAGCCCCCAAAAAAATATGGGGAAAAGAACATAAAGAGGAATAACTGTTCCGTAAAAAGAACGTAAAACGCAAAGTGTTCTTGGAGTGCAAAGGGCATGCAGTTCTCGTCGAATTTGAAGAACAGGTGGAAAATAACAGGTCGTAATTCATGTGACTGCGAGTCGCATCCTGAGTGCAAAGTATAAACTTTTGTTATTTTTCAGGACTTTTATTTATTGCTGTTTAAGTACGTTTTATAATTTACGGTGTTCATTATAAATTATATTAATCCAAAGCGCGATTTATTTTTAACGGAAAACATGATTCTCTTCTTAAACTGTAAAAATTCTAAAAAAAATTTATTCATAATTCCTTACCACTTATACCACATTAGTGATTTTTTTTAAAAATTACAGTTAATACGCTAAATTGATTATTTTGTAACTGGATTTGCCGCAAGGTATGGGGCTCGAAACCATTTACACTACATTGGTGTGATCTGGTGCTAAATGAGGATTTAAAATGGACCAAATGTACTGTGTTGCTGTTACTTATTCCACCCAGTCTAGAATATACTAGACCAGGACCACCAAATCATTCACTCTCAGAAAGTCCATTACCAGGACTGGGATCTTCTCAAGACCTTCACGACTCAGCCACAAGCAAGACAGCATATGTTCGGGTGAAGCCAGTACTTGCTCACATTTAGTGCACAGGGCGAATATCTTGCATCCCCTGTCATAGGAGAATGACCTAATATGTTCACTTTTAAATCTTGTTAAAACGGTCTGTTCGTTTCTTTCTCCCTTGAACTCCAATGAACAATGAAGCCCATGGATGGGTACTCCTGTACCAATCGTGAAGGAGATAAATACGCCAAAGTCTTGTTAATCATGAATTTTCTCTTGGAAGTAAGTTTCTGAAAAGTGAGTGTTCCCGTGGGAAACCCTGGGGGACATAGTGCCAGCATTGGCCAAACCATCTGCTACATCATTGAAATACAGGTCTACGTGTGAGGGAATCCACTGAATATGGATTTCATTTTGAACCGGCAATTTTTTATGCTTATCTATAATATCTGTGCTGGTACGATCGCCAACTCCCTTCCATTTATATAGATGTTGAATGGCATTTCTGCTGTTCGAGAAAATCCAGACATTTTCATTGTGGTTGGGGTCAATAAGGTACAATGTACAGAGGCTAGCAAAAAAGCTAATAGAATATTGGTGTACCTGTGAATCAGGAAAAGTGTTTCATCAAATTCTAAGGATGTAAGAGGAGTGCTGGTACGATCACCAACTTACGTCCATTTGCATAAATTCTTAATGGCACTTCTGCTGTTCGAGAAAATCCAGACATTTTCATTGTGGTTGGGGTCAATAAGGTACAATGTACAGAGGCTAGCAAAAAAGCTAATAGAATATTGGTGTACCTGTGCATCAGGAAAAGTGTTTCATCAAATTCTAAGGATGTAAGAGGAGTGCTGGTACGATCACCAACTTACGTCCATTTGCATAAATTCTGAATAGCACTTCTGCTGTTCGGGAAAATCCAGACATTTCCATTGTGGTTGGGGTCAATAAGGTACAATGTACAGAGGCTAGCAAAAAAGTTAATAGAATATTGGTGTACCTGTGCATCAGGAAAAGTGTTTCATCAAATTCTAAGGATGTAAGAGGAGTGCTGGTACGATCACCAACTTACGTCCATTTGCATAAATTCTGAATGGCACTTCTGCTGTTCGAGAAAATCCAGTCATTTTCATTGTGGTTGGGGTCAATAAGGTACAATGTACAGAGGCTAGCAAAAAAGCTAATAGAATATTGGTGTACCTGTGCATCAGGAAAAGTGTTTCATCAAATTCTAAGGATGTAAGAGGAGTGCTGGTACGATCACCAACTTACGTCCATTTGCATGAATTCTGAATGGCACTTCTGCTGTTCGAGAAAATCCAGACATTTTCATTGTGGTTGGGGTCAATAAGGTACAATGTACAGAGGCTAGCAAAAAAGCTAATAGAATATTGGTGTACCTGTGCATCAGGAAAAGTGTTTCATCAAATTCTAAGGATGTAAGAGGAGTGCTGGTACGATCACCAACTTACGTCCATTTGCATGAATTCTGAATGGCACTTCTGCTGTTCGAGAAAATCCAGACATTTTCATTGTGGTTGGGGTCAATAAGGTACAATGTACAGAGGCTAGCAAAAAAGCTAATAGAATATTGGTGTACCTGTGCATCAGGAAAAGTGTTTCATCAAATTCTAAGGATGTAAGAGGAGTGCTGGTACGATCACCAACTTACGTCCATTTGCATAAATTCTGAATGGCACTTCTGCTGTTAGAGAAAATCCAGACATTTCCATTGTGGTTGGGGTCAATAAGGTACAATGTACAAAGGCTAGCAAAAACGCTAATAGAATTATTTGTGTACCTCTGCATCATGAAAAGTGTTTCATCAAAATCTAAGGATGTAAGAAGAGAAAAGGATTAGAGGGGCCCATATTCAGTTATTCAAGTTTATAAAATTGGGTGATGTGGAAAAATTGGAATATAATAGTACAAATGTGACTAGAGGTCTTGGATTCATCACAGCTTAAACGGGACTTTAAAAGGCATTGTTTTTTTAAATAGGGATATAGACAAATGGAATAGTTTGCCTGAGTATCTTGTTAAATCTCCAGGAGTAAAGCAATTGAATGGGCATTGGGGAATCGTGAGGATTCTAGATGGACAGGACTAGCCTTATTGGATCTGGAGCCTGTAGTTGGTCGGCATTATTTGTATAAATGACCCATTGATGTTCGGGAAACCTAATGTTGTCCATAACCAAAGCAATGGTTTCATATTCTTCTTTTCTTTTGATTAAGTGAGCTTATTTATAGCCATTTTGTAAAAGTACACATTTCAAACTCCGCTTGCAGCTCTCAAGAAACAGTCGTCAATCAATTGGGAAATATTGAGGAAGACCCATTTCCATTAAACGTCCTCTAACATCTTGACAAAACAGGAGATGGTTTCAATGAGAGAATGAAGCAAATGTTTTCCCCTAGTTCGGTTAAATGTAATTTTTGTTCCATTATCAAGTAGATTCTATTCATGTAATGCAGACTCGGATCCCTTGCAAAGTTACTTAACTCGTTTAGAATGAAATGTTTAGTAGATGTTCCCCTCTTTAGTCACTATCGCTCTCTATGTTCGTATCACTAAGAAAAATATTTTATTCTCTTTCCCTTCCCATTAGTTCATTATAATAGTCTTAAATTCTGTATAAGTTTTACACACAATTAAGCTATTGTTAATACTTAAATGTCACATTTTAATTTAAAACGGACATTTCATACAAATATATCAATGTATTTGAAATTTATTGCAAATAATGAAAAATTATATACATAAATAAAATATTTAAAAACAATTACTGGTAATAAAAAAAAGTCTTTATTAAATTGGGTAATCTATTTTATAAAAAATTGAGTTTTTTTTTTTTAAAGTTTATCAAGTTAAGATTGCAATAAAGCAAATAATACATATATATATATATATTTCAAATAGAACTTTTTCAATGAACAGTGTATTTTAGGGAGTTGAGTTGCTTTGCGATTAGAATTTTAAAATTATGATTTAGAATTGCCTTGAAAATTTTATCTAAAATGGCACAGCAGCAAGTTATGAGTCAGTTAAGCCCCTTTTCTCACAACCCTTCTCACATATCCCTCTATGCAGCAAAGTTTGTTTTTGTTAGGAAGTAATTTTTTTTAGGTTTCATTAATTATAATCTTTTATTTTACATTTTACTTATTATTTTTAATTATTTTAGGTGTGTTCCGTCAATACTATAATTATTTTTGCGTATCCCCAGAGATACACGTACCACAGGTTGAGAACCGCTATTCTAAGTCACTTGTAACCATTGGCAGCATTACATTGGAATTTTAAATAATAGCAACTGCATGTTTTGTAAAGTATAGCACTTGAGCGGATCTAATAGTGTAAACCAGTGGTCGGTAAACTCATTAGTCAAAAGAGCCAAATATCAAAAGTACAACGATTGAGATTTCTTTTGAGAGCTAAATTTTTTTAACTTGAACTATATAGGTAGATACATTGTTATTAACTTAATTGGGGTACTCCTAAGTTGGCGTTTCTAAAAACATCCTCAATCTAATTAACCAGTGGCGGCTCGCCCACTACAGCAAGTACAGCCGGGCTGCACCTAATTTTATTATATTTTAAAACTAAAATTATATATTTTACTAATTTTCTTAAATGAAGATTAGAATTGGAAATGGAGATTAAATTTCAACTCTAAGTAAAAAAAATCTCCGATAAATAGCAAGCGTGTTTCCGTAATGCACAAATTCAGAAGAAGAAAAAACAAAAACTCCATTCAATCAAAATTGCAGCTAAAAAGCGAAGTTCGAAATCGGCTGCATCGTTGTCATGGCAACCTTACGTAGTATGACTTCCCCAGCACTCTAAAATGGAGGATGTGAAGACACAAATGTAGCGCAAAAGGATTTTTTCAAATTAGCTGTACTAGGGATTTCGAATAAATGATTGGTTCATTGCTGAATCGGCGAGGCGGGGTGGAGGAAAACGATAATTTCGAAGAATCTCTCCAAACGGAAATAGTTTTCGATAAGTTTGGACGTGTGTTGTTGTTTCTGGAAGTGTTGTGCTGTGTTGTTGTTTCTTAAATTAATATTAAAATTGACCGATTCGCAAGTTTGATAGGAGGATTGATTTTATTTTCAAAAAATAAGTAAGTGTTTTCTATTATTTTTACATGCTATCTTTCATAAAAGTTGAAAGCAAACTTTGGTTTGAGTAATAAATTTTAAAGAATGTCCGTCAGTGTATGGTTTTGAAAAAGGCGAGGGGGGCGGGGGGGGGGGGAGGTACATGTTTTCGGCTGCACTAACATTTTTGACCACGGGCCGCCACTATAATTAACATGTGTTCGCTGAGGTCGACCCCTTCCAACTCTCCCATCCACACTCCATTGTATACTTGTTGCATTCATCCACATCAACTATCCATACCTTATTTTCGTTCATCCTTTCTGTATGTCCAAACCATCTCAACATACCTTTCTCAATCCTCGACGCGACATCTTCTTTCACTCCACAACGCTCCCAAAAATTAATTTAATAAACTTTACCCAAAGTTTTAAGTCTTAGTTAAACTATAGGTACGTTGTATAAAACTTGATGTTAACACTTAATAACGATATTATTTATTGACAAAATTAAATTGTAAGTTTTCCATAAAATTACATCAAAACGATGACTGACAAACATGAATGTGAACGATGGCGTTTCATCTCCTTGGAAAGTTTGGGTAAGTCAAGTTTGTATGTTTTTAATTTTTGTGGAAGAGCCACACTCAAGGAGCCAAAGAGGCACATGTTTCTCGCGAGTCGCGTTTGCCGACCACTGGTGTAAACCATTATAAGAAGTCATTGAAAATTAAATAGAAATGTAATTTTATAGTATCGCTACTATTTTACTTATTTTATTAATATTTAACAAATTTAATTTAATTTTAAAAAAGTAGTTTATTATAATTATTTAACTTTTTATATTAATTTATGTTCGGGTTTGGATGCCATGTATGTTGACTGACCATTATAAGAAGTTATTTAAAATATTAGGAATGTACGATTATTCATGGTAAATTACATTTAGAAAAAAGAAAAAAGTGTTGTCCTATATTTAAATTGGCTGGATCTATATGATTGAGAAATTTAAAAAAAAAATGATAAATACGACAGAGTACACATATACTGTAATATAAAGATAAAAAAAATTGTAAGATTTCACCATTTCTTCATTTTAAAATTCCAATAACAACTTTACATTAAAGTAGTTGTTATTATAAAGGTTATACTATTCACGACAACGTTAATTTTTCGAATCCACAAGGAAAAAATACATTTAGGTTCGATGGTCAAGAATTTGCTTAATTGTGGTACAACGGCTCCATATACAATGTAAGAAATTGTTTTTATATACATACACCACTTTACAAAGACAGATTTTTTTTTAAATGTAAACATTCGGTTAAAGGTTATGAATGGGCCTCCAATTTTGAATTTATATATTGGATTGGAGGGAAAGTTCTGTCGTATTTTAAATAGGCAGGTGATTTTGCTTGTAAATAAAAAGTACATCTGGCTAGTGAGTCAATCGGATTTTGTTTTTGTTTTTTTAGACTGCTGTATAATATAAAAGGTGCCCTTTTTTACCGTTCATCATTTACTTGTGATATTTAAAGTGAAAAACATGTCAGTAGATAAAGTGCATTTACGACACTGCATTTTATATGAATTCCAAAAAGGAAGCAATGCATCGGTTGCATGTAAAAATTTATATGCGGTATTTGGAAAATATATTGTAAATGTTCGTACTTGTCAAAGATGGTTTAGCAAATTTCGTTCCGGGGATCTGAGCCTCAAAGAAAGTGATCGATCTGGACGACCATCCAAGCTCGATAATGATGTTTTGCGATCCATGTTGGAAAATAATCCACATTTAACAAGTCGAGAAATTGCAGAAGAGTTTGGCATTCATCATACAACTGTTGGAGATCACATTAAATCTGTTGGGTTTGTGTTAAAGCAAAGTGTTTGAGTTCCACATGAATTAACGGAAAAGAATGTGTCTGATCGTGTAAGAATGTGTTCATGACATCTGATTAGACACAATGTGGAGCCGTTTTTGGACAGGCTGGTTACTGGAGATAAAAAGTGGATTCTTTACGAGAATATTAAGAGAAAAAAAATCTTACTGCAAAATTATCTAACGGGAAAAAAAATTCACGTCTTTTGAAAGTGTATCTAAGGCAGTTGCTGACTATTTTAACTCCAAGGATGAGAAAAAACAGGAATTCACAGGTTACCTGAAAGCTGGCAACAGGTTGTAAAAAATAACGGAGCATATATAATTGATTAATATTAAACACATATTTTTATAAATTAATTCAAATATTTTCTTTAAAATACGACAGAACTTTCCCTCCAACCCAATTAAAGATTTTTTGGTAGTTGAGTTAGAGATCATACTTACTTTCAGGTATTTAACCTTAATACCTTGCAATTCGGGTATCACTGATGCAAGTGCATAAGAAAAGATGTCTTAAGTTAAAATTTTCTACAAATTGTGTAGGAATGAGTTTGTATTAGTAACAGTCTTCATATTAAAATACACAACAGTTTTAAAATTTCCAAAAAATATACCCATAGTTGATAGTTTAGAAATGTTATTCACCATAAAAAAAAACGAGAAAAAAAAATCATAAATTTTCTATCGCATAACTGGAGACATTTAAATATCCGTATCATTCACTGTTCAAGGGTTATCCTCTATATTTAAAATCAAATTTTTTTTTACAGAATTATTCTAATAAAAGATGGCGCTGTATGTTTTGCTTACAAATAAGGTAATGTTTCAATGTGTCTTTTAAAATATTAAATCGTAATCGATTTGAATTCTTAAAAGGTTTGGAAGATGGACAACAGATTAACAATATCAGTTTTTAAAAAAGATTTTTAATTATAATTGTATATTAAAACAATCTACTCACCTTCCAATATGTACATTTTTCGCATAAATGGTTTAAACTGTCAATTAATCAAATGTAATTATAAAACTCTTTAATTTAAGAAACATACCCGCCAAAACTTGTCAATTATAACTTTCTTTTCAGTCCTTAAACAACCCGACGCAGTACAATAGTCAGATAGGGAGCGAATTTGTGGCCAACCTGCTAGACGCGGTCCACCTTTTCTATAAGATAGTAGATCGTTTATACACAAAGATAATTCCAATTGCAGTTATGCGGCTGTGAAATATCAACATATTTTATGTCGCGTAAGTTTCTGTCGATAACCGTTTTTCTTGGACCAATTTTAAAAACGCGTTCATGTCAACTTTTAATAATAAAAATAAAGTATTTATAGAACTCTATATTGAAATGAGCAAATACATTTGCATACATAATTTAAATTGTCTTTACGTAGATGTTCTTGAACCGGAAACGGATTGTTAAATATCAAATATTCTAAATTCGATAATCATGTTCTACATTACATATACGATACCGAAATTTTTGAAAAGAAATGCTATCAAATATGTATTTACGGTGACGAATGGTTCAGTAATTCAAGCGGAATTACAGTACCATCAAACGGAAATGGAATTCGATTATCGTGTTCTGCATTACATACACGACTTACGCGACATAAAATATGTTGATATTTCACAGCCGCATAACTGCAATTGGAATGATCTTTGGGTATAAACGATCTAATATCTTATAGAAAAGGTGGACCGCGTCTAGCAAGTTGGCCACAAATTCGCTCCCTATCTGACTATTGTACTGCGTTGGATTGTTTAAGGACTGTAAAGAAAGTTATAATTGACAAGTTTTGGCGGGTATGTTTCTTAAATTAAAGTGTTTTATAATTACATTTGTTTAATTGACAGTTTAAACCATTTATGTGAAAAATGTACATATTGGAAGGTGAGTTGATTGTTTTAATATACATTAAATAATTAAAAATCTTTTTAAAAAACTGATATTATTAATCTACTGTCCATCTTTCAAACCTTTTAAAAATTCAAATCGATTACGATTTAATATTTTAAAAGACACATTGAAACATTACCTTATTTGTAAGCAAAACATACAGCGCCATCTTTTATTAGAATAATTCTGGAAACAAAATTTTTGATTTTAAATATAGAGGATATTCCTTGAACAGTGAGTGATACAGGTATTTAAATGTCTCTAGTTATGCGATAGAAAATTGATGATTTATTTCTCGTTTTTTTTTACGGTGAATAATATTTCTAAACTATCAACTATGGGTATATTTTTTGGAAATTTTAAAACTGTTGTGTATTTTAATATGAAGACTGTTACTAATACAAACTCATTCCTACACAATTTGTAGAAAATTTTAACCCAAGACATCTTTTCTTATGCACTTGCATCAGTGATATCCGAATTGCAAGGTATTAAGGTTAAATACCTGAAAGTAAGTATGATCTCTAACTCAACTGCCAAATAATCTTTTATATAAATTAAAAATTGGAAGACCCATTCATAGTCCTTAACCGAATGTTTACCTTTAAAAAAAAAATCTGTCTTTGTAAAAAGGGGTATTTATATAACAACAATTTCTTACATTGTATATGGAGCCGTTGTACCACAATTAAGTAAATTCTTGACCATCGAACCTAAATGTATTTTTTCCTTGTGGATTCGAAAAATTAACGTTGTCGTGAATAGTAAAACCTTTATAATAACAACTACCTTAATGTAAAGTTGTTATTTGAATTTTAAAAGTACGAAACGGCGAAATCTTACAATTTTTTTTATCTTTATAGTACAGTATATGTGTACTCTGTCGTATTTATCATTTTTTTTTTAATTTCTCAATCATATAGATCCAGCCAATACAAATATAGGACAACACTTCTTTCTTTTTTCTAAATTTAATTTACCATGAATTATCGTATATTCCGAATATTTTTACTAACTTCTTATAATGGTTAACACACTACATGGCAACCAAACCCGAACATAAATTAATATAAAAACTTAAATAATTTTAATAAAGTACTTTTTTTAAATTAAATTAAATTTGTTAAATATTAATAAAATAAGTAAAATAGTAGCGATACTATAAAGTTACATTTCTATTTTATTTTCAATAACTTCTTATAATGGTTTACACCAGTGGTCGGCAAACGCGACTCGCGAGAAACATGTGCCTCTTTGCCTCCTTGAGTGTGGCTCTTCCACAAAAGTTAAAAACATACAAACTTGACTTGCCCAAACTTTCCAAGGAGATGAAACGCCATCGTTCACATTATTGTTTGTCAGTCATCGTTTTGATTTAATTTTATGGAAAACTTACAATTTAATTTTGTCAATAAATAATATCGTTATTAAGTGTTAACATCAAGTTTTATACAACGTACCTATAGTTTAACTAAGCTTGGGGTAAAGTTTAAACTTTGGGTAAAGTTTATTAAATTAATTTTAGGGAGCGTGGTGGAGTGAAAGAAGATGTCGCGTCGAGGATTGAGAAAGGTATGTTGAGATGGTTTGGACATACAGAAAGGATGAACGAAAATAAGGTATGGATAGTTGATGTGGATGAATGCAACAAGTATACAATGGAGTGTGGATGGGAGAGTTGGAAGGGGTCGACCTCAGCGAACATATCTTAATTAGATTGAGGATGTTTTTAGCAAACGCCAACTTAGGAATACCCCAATTAAGTTAATAACAATGTATCTACATATGTAGTTCAAGTTTAAAAAATTTGGCTCTCAAAAGAAATCTCAATCGTTGTACATAATTAATTAAAATGAATTAATTAATAAATGAATTAATGATATTCGGCTCTTTTGACTAATGAGTTTACCGACCACTGGTTCACACTATTAGATCCGCTCAAGTGCTATACTTTACAAAATATGCAGTTGCTATTATATAAAATTCCGATGTAATGCTGCCAATGTCTACCAAAAATGGTTACAAGTGACTTAGAATAGCGGTTCTCATCCTGTGGTACGTGTATCCCTGGGGATACGCAAAAATAATTATAGTATGGACGGAATACACTTAAAATAAATAAAAGTAATAAGTAAAATGTAAAATAAAAGATTATAATTAATGAAACCTAAAAAAAATTACTTCCTAACAAAAACAAACTTTGCTGCATAGAGGGATACTTTATAAGGGTTGTGAGAAAAGGGGCTTAACTGACTCATAACTTGCTGCTGTGGCATTTTAGATAAAATTTTCAAGACAATTCTAAATCATGATTTCTAATTTGAATCGCAAAGCAACTCAACTCCCTGAAATACACTGTTCATAGAAAAAATTCTAGTTGAAATATATATATATATATATTATTTGCTTTATTGCGATCTTATCTTGATAAACTTTTTTTTAAAAAAACTTAATTTTTTATAACATAGGGCACTAAAATTTAATAAAGATTTCTACCAGTAATTATTTTTAAATATTTTATTTATATAATATAATTTTTCATTATTTGTAGTTCATGTATTAATCGTAGTTGTATATATTTGTAAAATGTCCGTTTTAAATTAAAATGTGACGTTAAGTAATAACAAAAGTTTAATTGTGCGTAAAACTTATACAGAATTTAAGACTATTATAATCTTCGAGCATGAATGGCCAGTAGTAGAGAGAATATGACGTCATAATCGTGAGGCAAACATCTCAGACCAAATCGCTACAAACACGTGACTTCTTTTCAAAATTATGTATTAAAAAGTACTCGCGATTGGCTGATGATTTGGGAAATGTGTAACAGTGAAATTTTATGAATGGAATGACGTCTTAGTCACGTGTTTGTAGCGATACATGTTGACCTCACTTTGATGTCAGCGAGATGATATCCCGATGTTTGCTCTACTATGAGGGATCCATGCTCAAAGATTATAATGAACTACTGGGAAGGGGAAGAGAATTAAATATTTTCCCTCGTGATACGAACATAGATAGCGATAGTGACTAAAGAGGCAACGTCTACTCAATATTTCATTCTAAACGAGTTAAGTGGCTTGGCAAGGGATCCGAGTCTCTTCATTAAATAAATAGAATCTACTTGATAATGGAACAAAAATTACATTTAACCGAACTAGGGGAAAACATTTGCTTCATTCTCTCATTGAAACCATCTCCTGTTTTGTTAAGATGTTAGAGGACTTTTAATGGAAATGGGTCTTCCTCAATATTTCCCAATTGATTGACGACTGTTTATTGAGAGCTGCAAGCGGAGTTTGAAATGTGCACTTTTACAAAATGGCTATAAATAAGCTCACTTAATCAAAAGAAAAGAAGAATATGAAACCATTGCTTTGGTTATGGACAACATTAGGTTTCACGAACATCAATGGGTCATTTATACAAATAATGCCGACCAACTACAGGCTCCAGACCCAACAAGGTTGTCCCTGTCCATTTAGAATCTTAACGATTCCCCAATGTCCATTCAATTGCTTTTTAAAACTGCCCACTCCTAAAGATTTAACAACATACTCAGGCCAAACTGTTCCATTTGTCTATAACCCTATTTTAAAAAAAACAATGACTTCTAAAGTCCCGATTTAGCTGTGATTTGTATAATATGAATCCCTGACCTCTAGTCACATTGGCACTATTAAATTTGGCACTATCATATATTTAATTATATGTTTATATATAAAGTTTAATTATATATTTAATTATAAAGTGACAGAGATTCCGAAGTTTGATGCTGTTTCAATGTTCTTTAATTTGGCACAGAGAATTATTTAAACACAATTTTGTTAAATAGAATCAACTAAAATGTAATTACGTTGTATCTCCGAAACATGTCCGGATTATACGGATTTTTATTGCGTATTTTAACGTTGTATTTGTATTTTAATAAACTTCTTATTATTGAGATATGATGAGCTATTATGAGCAAGATGTTGTAGGATCCTTAATTTCAAAACCTTGTTAATTCCCAGAGATTTTGGGAACTCGGCCAGATATAGGTTGCTTTTGACTTTGGTTGACCGCCTGGTGAGTTGCAAAACTTTGCTAACTTCAAAACCCAGGTCGGTCAGTTCATTATGGATGCAGCTGGTGGTTGTCTCAGCCGGCAGCCCCTTGACAACAACTTTGAAGGGCATGTCAGTTGGAGACGGCGCAAGATAAAAATCATGCTTGGCTGCTTTGAGGTGTGTCATGATTGAGAAATTTTTGGTTTCACAACCTGGCGAAATTTTAATAAAATTTCCGCATGACTGACTTGTTATTGGCCCGCCGATTTTATCACTCAAGTCACTGAGGATGTTAGCATAATCGTCCGTTGCTTTAAGGAAAATTACGCTAGGGCGAGTCGGCTTGGTCTGGGGCTCAATAATCATAGGAACATCAGGTTCGGGAAGAATGACCGCTGGACCCGTGACTTCTGCAGTTGGCGTAGGGCAACTTTGCGCCCCATTGTAGCCCACCGGGGGCGCACCGGGGGCGACACTAGGTCCACCGGTAACTGATCCATTCAGTACGTGTAGACGTTTCCTCCGCTTTTTCCTGGCGGGTTTGGGCTCCGGGTTGACGATGGGTTCCAAGTCCATTGGGGAATCGACATCGCTAGTGGGCAACGGCACATCGGCGGCAGTCACCTCTGGCTCCGTGCCTGCGCTCACCGGAGGGGTAGTGGTCTCCATGGGTGGAATGGCATTTGGGTCGAAGAAGTTGCCAAAAACTTCGGGCACCTTCCCGGAATATCGGCAAGCAAGGGCAATTTCAGTCAATTTGAAAACAGCCACTTTAAATTCATTCGATCTCCAATTATTCTGAAGGCCAAATACTTCGTCATACCCAGTATGGTTTGGTTTTGTTAATTAACGTCGCACTAGAGCTGCACAGTGGGCCATTGGCGACGGTTCGGGGTCAATCTCGAAGGAAAGACCCGGGAACACATACACATTCACACACACATTCATACACATATTCATACGAGGTGACGAGGAGACACCTGAACTGGCACCCAACGTCATCAGCGGGTCCCTGGCATGAGTAGTTCCTGATGGCCTCACCGTAAAATCCGGCACTTCTAAAGGCTCTTGATTTTTGAAACTTGAGCCTCGGTGAAACGAAGATTTGAACGACAGTATAGATTTTCACATACCTGAACAGGATAAACCTCGAATCCGCGAAGCCGACATGATCCGCACGAGTTAGCCAGATACCACCGAACTGGAGAAGCACGGCTATATAACAATGCTTAATTTTGCACAATCATGACTGGTAGTAAGGCTGGAAATTCTTCATGTATTTCCAGAATAGCCTTGAATACCAATGACAACAAAGAATTGCCATTTGTTCTCATCGAACAAAATTCCGTCAAAAGGCTTCATTGACCGATCACCTGAAAACCCAACAAAAACGACTTTTGTCGCGAAGAACTTGTTAGATTTGCGAATATTGTTTTTCCAGAAAAATTGGCAATTGTGACCATTTTAACCCATGTGCACTCTTCATTTCCACTCTAGGCCATGACAACTTTTATTTTTATTCCAGATTTTGAGCGGTATCATGACAAAGCTGCATATAAATGGCAATGACCAAATATGAGAGAATTTTTATCCACATGCAGGCTAATTCTAATGTTGTTTATAATCATGGCAAATTGGGAATTATACGTTAAAATGCATTGAACGGCCACCCTTGGCGACTTTTCTGAAAAATCGATATTAACAAGACTAACACGTGTGGCGATACAGGCCGATTTCATTGCCAATAAAAAAACTTCCAACTTCCTTCCTTCGAAATTGTAACATGCAAAAAAAATAAAAATATGTCCGTTTAATGCATGTCAACAACATGCCTGAATCAACAATAGTCATACAAATTCATCTGTTAGGTTACTAAACACTGAGTGCTTCATATCCACTCCTTCCTACATACATTAAATGTAGTGAACGGTTCCAATTGCCAAATTTTCCGATATTCGCTTTGCTAATAGTACTTGATGACAAAAGATTCCCTTGCAGTTGCCTAAAGACGGCAACAGATTTGCCGAAAAGCTGTGTGACTGGTCAATGTATTTTGTCATAATACTGTTCATAAAGAAGCTTTGTAAATATGTATTTTGTGTCATAACAAAACTACATATAATTGGCAATGACCAATATGAAAGAATTTTTATCCAGATACAGGCCAACTCTATTAAATGGTCATAGTCGTAGCAAGCAAGACGAATTGTGGGTTAAAATGCATTAAACTGTCACCCTTGGCGACTTTTCTGAAAAAGCAATATTCGCAAGGCTAATGTATGTGTTTCGACAAAAGCCCGTTTCATTACCAATAAAAGAACTTCCTCCTGCAAGGTTTCCGAAAGGGTACCATGCAAAAAATCAGGGTGACCGTTCAATGCATTTGGCCACCTAAATCAACAATGGTCATAAAAATGCATCAGTTAGGTTCTATCTGAGAACTAAGAATCTCTATCTGAGAACTAAGAATCTCTATCTGGGAACTAAGTATTTCTATCTGAGAACTAAGAATCTCTATATGAGAACTAAGAATCGCTACCTGAGAACTAAGAATCTCTATCTGAGAACTATGAATCTCTATCTGAGAACTAAGAATCTCTATCTGAGAACTAAGAATCTCTACCTGAGAACTAAGAATCTCTATCTGAGAACTAAGAATATCTATCTGAGAACTAAGAATCTCTATCTAAAAACTAAGGCAGCTTTGGTTTGCGAGGCAAACAAAATAGGATTGCGTAGTAATCCTCGTTGGTTGGCGGAGCTTTAGCGAAGCAGGGGGCAGAGCCCCTTATTATATATTTAATTATAAAGTGACAGATATTCCGAAGTTTGATGCTGTTTCAATGTTTTTTAATTTGGCACAGAGAATTATTTAAACACAAGTTTCTTAAATACAATCAATTGTAATTTAATTACGTTCTATATTCATCTGACTAGCCTAATAGCAAATATATTCTAATTTCTTCCTAAATATTTAATTACTTGATGCAAATAATAATGCTATAATTCACTATATAATACTTTTAATTTGCCTATTCTATTCATAAAACATGTTTTGTATACTTTAAACCAACCCTCCTTTTAACAACGTTCCTGACCAAAAAATTCCACGTCTCGACATTTAATAATAAATGTGGTATGAAAATTTTATAATATTGTATACAAATGCCCTTCTTTTATTTAAAAGGGACATTTGAAAAGATTATCTATTTTATAAAACAAAAACTTAAAAATATATACTGGTATTTTTAAATTTATTTTTATTAATTTTTAGTAATTAATTAATTGTAATTTACTTTGGGATTAAAACGCACGGTAGTGGAAGTGTTAACAATTGAAAAATATATTTAGATTCGGTAGTCACGAATATGCCTTGCTTAATTGTGGTACAACGGCGCCATATACAATATAAGAAATTATTATTATATGAATACCACCACGTTATCAAAGAAAGCGTGTTTTTAAAAAAAGTCCAGAGTGGTTATGGGTCGTCACCCAGCCCAACCCAAAGAAAAACCTGTTATAGCAAAACCAGTGCCAGCTCAAAACGGAAAAGTAATACGTAAAGAGCAAGCGCAGATTGCTATTAACAAACCTAATGTTCTACCCTCACCGACCCAATCTGATGTGCTTAAGGATTTTGTACCACTTATTGAGTTGATGAAAGAACTTAAAGAACTCTTTCGTGGAGACCAAGGAATTATGCTCCTCACTAACTCTTTAAAGAATCAACCGCAAGCTGCGGAAAAGGTGAAAGCTTTCATCACCTTCTTTTCGGAGGAAACTTAGTAAATGTACTAAGCTCCTTCGATTTTCCTTCCTCATTTCATGGAACTTTGTGCGGAGGTAACTACGCACACTCATCATGGAGTTGCCGGACCCTCCCAACACAAGAACAATAAACTTTCAGTCTCGACTTGTCTGACGATTCAAATGTGAATCTTGATGCGAATTGTAATTCGTTGTTGTGTTTGATTTTTGACCTTTGTGATTGTTTCTTTATGTTGTTTTGTCCTGTTTCGTCCTCTTACCTCATGGAATAATTGTACTCATGCACATCTCATGTAAAAAAAAAAATTGTATTGTAAGGGTTATAGAAGCTTCGCTTCTCGGTACCTAGTCCAAATAAATTTCAGGTTATGGGTCGTGATTGAAATTTTTAAATTTTTTAAAGGATTCTTTAAAAAACTTATGTTAGTAAGAAAATTAGAGGTCATCCTTGTTTTAAGGTATTTAATCTAACGCCCCTTGCTATTCAGATAGCATTCATTAAAGTGCTTAACCAAAGACGCCGTTTGATTGGAAATTAAATTTTCTACAATTTGTTTAGCAATGAATTTGTATTAGTGGTGGTCTTCATATTAAAATAGCACACCAGTTTTAAAACTTCCAATAAATATACATATTTTTGATAGTTTAAAAATGTTATTCACCTTTTAAAAGAAACGAGGGGAAAAATCATTAATTTTTAATCGCAAAACTGGAGACATTTAAAATTCCGTATCACTCACTGTTCAAGGGATATCCTCTATATTTGAAATAGCTTTTTAGTTTTCAGATTTATCTAATAAAAGATGACGCTGTATGTTTTACCTAAAAATATAGTGGCTAAAGAGATAGTGTGTCAATCGCAGAGATAGTGTGTCAAAACTGGTTACTAAAAGCGGGATGCCACTAGAGAGCGCTGGCGGTATCAGTGTTGGTTGTTTCTCACTGTTTTCGTCTCTCTTCAGTCTTGTTTAAAATGTCGTCGGCGTTAAATACTATTTGAGAATGCGTTAATTTTGAGATAATTTAAAAAAAAAGATAAAACAAAATTCAATAAATTAAAAATAATTAATTTATTGAATTTTGATTGACTTTTCGGAAGTAAAATAACACATATATTATAAAAATAGGTTATTTAACAAGATTGAAATCGAAATATGAATTTTAATTTCAGCTAAAAGTAAGGATCTTCTCTTTTTTTTTTTTTTAAATTGCAGTTCCTTATTAAATGATAAAATTTTTTAAACTGCTTTTAATTTTGAATATTAAAAACTTTGATAAACTTTCCACCAAGTACTGAGGGAATTTTTTTTTTAACCGGCAACACTTCCAAATAGTCCAAACATATACACGAAAGTAATAACAAGGTAATATGAAATCCAAAACTTGAATACAGGTACATTGTTTTAAATTTATATTTTCAAAAGTGCGGTACTATGGCTGTCAGAACTTTGATGAAGTTTTCCCATACGTTGTAGAACCTCATAGTTAAACTGTCGCCATCTTAAGGCCCACCTCAAAAGTTTCGGCCTTGTTTTGACCAGCCAGACCAAAGGATTGTGGTTGCACAAAAAAGTTACAAAAAAATGAGTATCTGAACTTAATCGTTTTTCTATGAGTACAATTGCAACGTAATTGAGCGCTGACGTACTCAAATTTAAGTAAAACCGAACTTTCTCAAAAATGAGCAGTGTGATTTAATATTGCTAATCACAACCTTTGTTCAAGCCATCTTAACAAAGCGACCGGACAAACTTAAAATAATTGTTCAGAAGAGGGTTTCTGCATTGTTTGATGTCGATTGCTTAAATGGAAACTGAGACATGGCTTAATGGCAAGTAGAATGTTTCATATTATTACGTAAAAGCTTTTGAGTTTGGAATTGGAAAACCATAATCCTGTATAGGACAAGAACCTCGCAACTCTTTTAAATGTGGCGTTCATTCCATGGATATTTGTCTCCCAATATGTAATATAAATGTTGAAATTTCATAAAAATAAATTAAATAGTGTCATATTAAAATTCAAACTATCTACTTCCTTTGTTTAATAAATCTGAACATTTGAATCAAATCTCCTGTAACCCTTTTCTCTTCCAGAGTATACAGAGTCAAATTTCATAATCAATCTCCATTCCTGAAAAACATTGGACCAATTTAGTAGCCCTGAGCTGAACTTTCTTTAACCAATCAATTATTCTTCCAAGAGGTTGTGGAGGCCTCCGTGGCCGAGCGGTTAAGGCGTTCAGCTACTAATCCGAGGATTGGTGGTTCGAATCCGCGCGATGGACTTAACAAAAGAAAAGTAAAAAAGTAGTGATCTTGTGATCGGAGGGTTGCCAGCTTCGCTACAAAAATACTAGAAAAGTCGTCCAGAACATCCGCAAAAAATAACGGCGTGTATACGGGACTGGTGCACGATCAATCTGATCGGGGTCCAAAGTCCCGACGTCTATTGAAGACATTGGGTGCCAGTCTAAGTGTTTCCTCGTCATCTGACCATGGTTCTAAAATAACGAGGTGCATGTATAAATGTGTGAATGTGTATGTGTTCCCGGGTCTTTCCTTTGAGATAGACTCCGAACCGTCGCCAATAGCCCACTGTGCAGCTCTAGTCCGACGTTAATTAACCAAAATCAAACCAATCCAAGATGTTGTGAAAGCGCTCATAGAAAAAATGGGTACTTGAATGACACCACTTTCAATTGAAAATTTCAGGACTCCTACATACCAATTTAGGCAACTACTCGAAGGAAATAGGACGATCAACACCTTCACGAATTTGTCTCTCGTCCCAGCAACGTCATTGGATCGGTATGCCACATACTTTTTGGTGGTTTTTGTAAATATTTCTGTGCTGTCCATTGTCTACGTGACAGTGAAGAGTATGAACAGATAAGCAATATTATGATTCCATTATTTGTTTTAAAATTTGATATATGAATGCTTAGTACTGTCATGTAATTGTATTTAGAGAGTTTTAGTTTTTACGTTTTCACTGTACGAATGTGAGGAGCATACACCCCATACAGAGAACAAACTGTATCCTACAATGTAATCTAAGAGAACTGCACCTTGAGCGTGTTGCTCAAAAACGATTATGGAGTTTGATTACATTTTATAAATCTTGTATAGAGAAATTACAGTCCAAGCCTATGTAAATTGTAAATCTTTGTAATCTGAATATCCTTTGGGAGTGGTCAGGATTTTACACATTAACCAATCAATGTATTTTTTTAAAAATATTGTGACCAAAATTGTACATCATACTCCAGCTGAGGCCTTACTAAACCTCTATACAATGACAAGATTGCAGGTTTTGATGAATTACTTCGCATGATGTAACCCAATATTTTATTAGCTATTTTGCTAGCCACAGTACATTGATAAACCATTTTAAAATCCTCATTTACTAATATCCCCAAATCACTGACTATATCACTACATTTTTTTTTGGCCCTTTAAACACGTAGGCAGCCATTATATATTTGATACCCATGCGTAAAACCTGACATTTATTGATATTAAAAGACATAGCACATTTAACAGTTCATTCTGATATTTTTGTTATATAATCTTGCGATTGATCTTTTTGTCCTACAAAATTTACAGTCCCCATAACTTTAAAATCATCTGCAAAGATGCCCATAATATCCCAACTAATATTAATTATCAATAAAAATATTAAATAAAAGTGAACCTAAGACAATACCCTGCGGCACTCCTCTTTTAACTTCTGCCCACTGAGAGTAATTACCTTTAATTTGTACCCGCTAATTCTTACCAATTAACCAGTTCTTCATTGTTGTAAAATGTTACCCCCAATCCCTAACATATCTAATTTGAACAGCAACGCCTCATGGGGAACTTTGTGAAGGGCCTTCTGTAAATCAATGTAGATTACATTACAGTGTTCATTTTATCTAATTATTCAGTAACAAAGTCGTAGAATTTTTAAAGATTCGTTGTGCAAAATCTTCCTTTCCTAAATCTATATTGGTCACCTGAGCACAAGCCGTCTGACTTCATAAATGATATAAATAATTTTACTACTGTTTCAAAAATCTTATACAAGAAAGAAGTTAAACTAACCAATCTATAATTACCAGGTTCACATTATGTTCCTTATTTAAAGAGCCCAGTGACATTTGCTAACTTACAGTCTATTAACATACAAATACAACGTTAAAAATACGGAATAAAATAATAAAATAAACTTTGTGTTTCGCGAGATACACCTTCCTTCATCAGCAGAAACAAAAAGTCTGTATTTACAATAAAATGAAAATTAAACCCAGAATTGAAAATGTTGCCAAAGAACAAAAAAATATTTTAATCGGGTTTTGGTTCCGGTATTTCTCGTTTGTTGGCACACAATAATTAAGGCCAACTGATTGAGAAGGGCCTCCGTGGCCCAGTGGATAAAGGCGTCAGCCGGGAATCAGAGGTGTCCTTGTTCGATTCTGTGCGACGGTCTTGACAAGGAAAAGTAAAAAAATAGTGATCTTGCAATCGTAAGGTTGCGTTCTACGCTACAAAAATTCTATAAAGTCGTCCAGAACATCCATCAAATTTTACTGGTATGTATATGGGACTGGTGCACAATAAATCTGATTGGGGTCCTGTCCTGACGCCTATTGAGGTTGCGTCGGGTACCAGCACAGGTGTTCTCCGCGTCATCTGACCGTGGTTCAAAAATACGAGGCATCATTCCCGGATCTTTCCTTCGAGATAGGGCCCGAACCGTCGCCAATAGCCCACTGTGCAGCTCTAGTGCGACGTTTATTAACCAAACCAAACCAATTGATTGAGATAGTTTTTTGTTTTGTTCTTTGGCAACATTTTCGATTCTGGGTTTAATTTTCATTTTACTGTACATCACGGCGTAAAGAAGAAGGTGGAGGTGCGATCAAGTCTTCAACCGGTTTGCAATGTGAAATAAGTAATTGCTTAAAAAGTAGGAACTGGTGAAGTATTTGGCGCTAATCCAAAACACTACTTTGTACCAGTACTTGGCGATAATTTATTTTATAATTTAATTCACCTATGGAGTGGAAATAATAGCATCCTTTATCGATTTTGAACTTGTACTGCATCCTACAACTGCACAAATAGTAATTTTTTAAGTTTTAGCATGCGTTTTCTTTGAAAATAATGCATCCCTCGTAGAAACATCACTGCAAACTAGGTTTGTTTGTGCCTAGTTTGGGGTTGCTAACTTACGTCTTATGAAATCTCGCCAAATCATCTCCACCTTTTTCTTTACTCCGTGACTGTACATACAGACTTTTCGTTTCTGCTGATGAAGGGAGATGTATCTTCCTAAACATGTTTAGATCTTTAATATTTTTTTTGCATATTTTTAACGTTGTATTTCTATTTTAATATTCTTAACTCAGACGGGAGGCCTCCGTGGCCGAGCGGTTAAAGGCGTACGAAGATTCCTGGTTCGATCCTAAGCGACGGACTTGACAAATAAAAATAAAAAAGTAGTGATCTTGTGATCGGAAGATTTCCAGCTTTGCTACAAAATACTAGAAAAGTCCCGGGTCTTTCCTTTTCGAGATAGACCCCGAACCGTTGCCAATAGCCCTCTGTCCAGCTCTAGTATGAAGTTAATTAACCAAACCAAATTAACTAAGACGAGTTTGTAATCTAACTTACAGTCTATTGGTCCCGAATAATACGTGAGGCCTCCGTTGCCAAGCGGTTAAAGGCATCAGCTGGGAATACGAAGATTCGTGGTTCGATGCCAGGCGATGGACTTGACAAAGAAAAGTAAAAGTAGTGACATTGTGATTGGAGGGTTGCCAGCTTCGCTACAAAATACTAGAAAAGTCGTCCACAACATCTGCAAAAATTAACGGCATGTATACGAGACTGGTGCACAATACATCTGGTCGGGGTCCAAAGTCCCGAAGTCTATTGAAGGCGTTGGGTGCCAGTTCAAGTGTTTTCTCGTCATCTGATCATGGTTCTAAAATAACGAGGTAAATGCATGAATGTGTGTGTGAATGTGTATGTGTTCCCGGGTCTTTCCTTCGATATAGACCTCGAACCGTCACCAATAGCCCATTGTGCAGCTCTAGTGCAACGTTAATTACCAAACAAACCAAAACCCGAATAGTACGTCGATTTGAAAGTAGTTAGTAAAACATCTCCCAGTAATTCAGCAAATTCCACATACTTGGTACTTTTGGATAAAAGGTTACGCTTCAAAAGGTTTAATACTTTGTAAACAATAAACTACTTTTTCTCTAGTAAAATTGTATTCTTTAATAACCGTATGCATCCTTTTATTAGTTTTGAACAAAGTTGTGCCAGAGTAAATTCGCATAAATGCCAAACTATTTAAGAATATAATTCGAAAATGATGTTTTATTCATGTGACATGATCTAATTTTCATTTGTACAGTCATAATGGATTCTGCAAACTGAACTGCGTAACTCCGGTTTGATATGTGCATGAGTTTGGAATGGAGAGTAACATTTTTAAAAATTAATTTAATTGAGAAGATGTGTTGGTAAATGTGATATGATGCCATTTTGTGAGTTTTTAAGATATGCTTTCTTAAAAAATTAACTGTAGATATGAAATATTTTTTTTTTAAATTGATATCATTGCAGTATTTAATTTAATTTTTAAAATTTATTTAAATTTAATAAAACTGGTAGTTAATTAAACAATGTGGATTATATATTAATATCATTAAATTAACAAATTAGTTTTAAGAAATATATTTTAAAAACTAATTTTCAAACTACGTCCGATAGTGGAGTCTCCTGCCCCGGGTACACCAAATACATAGAAATATCCCTCTATTCCTCTACTTACTCATTTAGGGGCCTCCAGTTTCCCAGTGGATAGAGGCGTTCCGCTGGTAATCAGAGGATTGCTAGTTTGAGCCTGTGCTGTGGACTTGACAAAGAAAAGTAAAACGTAGTGATTTTACGATCAGTGGGTTGCTACGCTACAAAAATACTGGAAAGTCGTCCAGAACATCCATCAAATTATACTGGCGTGTAAAAGGGACTGTTGCACTATAAATGTGATCGGGGTCAAGTCCGGACTCCTATTGAGGTTGCGTCGGGTACCAGCTCAGGAGTATTCCATGGTTCAAAAATACGAGGCATCGTTCCAGAGTCTTTCCTTCAAGATAGGCCTCAAAACGACGCCAATACCCCCCTTTTTTTCAGCTCTAGTGCGACTTTTTTAACAACATCAAACCGAACCAATCTTACTCATGTAGACTTATTGTTAAAAGGATATGCCAAACCTGACAGCTGCTCTTTAGCTTGTGACCAGGTCACAATTATGTCTCCACTATTGTGTATATAATTAAAAAAAAATGAGTGTTGTCCTTTCATTGGTTATTAAATACAATGTCTCGACTAATCATGTATTTCCCTTTCAAATTTCTTATTCAGGAAGCTTGTTGCTTAGCTTCAGGGTACCCCCCCCCCCTCTTCCAAAAACACATCTTACATTAGTAACTCAATAGTTAATATCGAAACCCACTAAAGTTCTCTTACTTACTAAGGTTAATTGGATGGTTTGGTTTGGTTAATGAACGTCGCACTAGAGCTGCACAGTGGGCTATTGGCGACGGTTCGGGGTCAATCTCGAAGGAAAGACCCGGGAACACATACACATTCACACACACATTCATACATGCACCTCGTTATTTTAGAATCATGGTCAGCTGACGAGGAAGCACCTGAACTGGCACTCAACGCCTTCAATAGACGTCGGGACTTTGGACCCCGATCAGATTTATCGTGCACCAGTCCCGTATACACGCCAGTATAATTTGTTGGATATTCTGGACGACTTTCTAGTATTTTTGTAGCAAAGCTGGCAACCCTCCGATCGCAAGATCACTACTTTTTTACTTTTCTATGTCAAGTCCATTCCCGGGATTCGAACCACCAATCCTCTGATTAGTAGCTGAACGCCTTACCAACTGAGCAACTGGGGCTCTGTGCGACACTGAAAAAAACATTTAGTTAAAAATATTTGTTTTGTCAGTGTGAAAGTGTTAGGTATCATTATCTGGGACTTAGTGTAGAGCAAAGCATTTACCCCTCCATCGAAGTGAATACCCGGGGTTCCGGACATTAACACTAAATCTACCGACATTTCATGCATACCTATTCCTACCATGAGCGGTCAAATGACCTACTTCAAAAAAAATATATATCTTAATACACAAAGAGATTTTAGCCAATTGGATAGTAAACAAAATATTTTTTTCTATTTAGAAAAGTTTTATTTACATTTATGCATTTTCAGCACATTTTTTACAAGTTACAGTAATTTGTATTTTACATTTTCCGTTGCCGTCAGCGCCGCCTGCCGTGAGTCGGTCTGCACCCGTGCCGCAAGATTCGGTCTGTGCAGCGTGCCTGGTTGGCCCGCAAAACGCTCGGTGCCTAGATGGCTGGATCGCCACAACACTGTAGTACCACAATTACATTGTGGACTCTGTAAAACTATTTCAGGAGTTCGCTTTCCGAAGAATATAGTCGTAGATAACATGAATTGTTCAAATGGTCAAATGACCGCTTGTGTTAGACTAGACATAGTATAATTTTTTTTCTGAAAGTAAACAATAAAGAAAGTTGTGAATATTGAAAACTGGGTTATATGTATATTATTAGAAAAGTCTATAAGTCACTTGGCGATACAGTAACGTTGTATACAAGAAATTTCAAAAACGGTCATTTGACCGCACGTGGAAGGTTTAGTGTTAAAAAAAATCGAAGGGTTAAACAGAACATAGACAAAACAGGAGATAGTATGAAAACTTAAAAGCATACGCTAAGTAACAATAAAAGCACACGTAACAACAAAAGCCACAAAATAACAATAATGTTTAAAGTTAAACGCAATACAATACAATACAATTTAACGTGGCCTCGAAGGACATGGGCTTGTGGCCCTTCGCCTCCAGTATGATAAGATGTTTTGACCTAACTGTCGCTCACGGCGACACATCACGTAATGATCTGAGACTCTCAGCAATGTCAGGAATGGAGCGGAGCAGGAGGGGCGGAGCCTAGGCAGCGCCGACTTCTGGTTAAAGTTTAACGCAATAAATATAAAAATATAGTAAATATTAAGTTGTATTAAATATAGTGGTGGATACTATAATTCGCTTTATTAAATTGTTGTTGGTTTTCTAATTAATTAGACGAAAAACGCTACATTAGTCAATCTCTGTTAGCATTATGCCACGAATATCTATGTAAAATATGTATAGTATGACCAGAGGAACCCTTTTTTAAATATTCTTATGAAAATACCTAGGGAATATTAATTCGGTGTTTATAATGAATTTTATGTTTACCAGTAAAAGTTTTAAAACATATTTATTTAATAAAAATTTTAGTTTAGAAAGTTTAGGACGTCCTCTCTTCTTTTTTTCCTTGTTTTTCATGAAATGCTGGTGCAAAAGTTGGCGTTTCGAGATTTCACAATAGTATAACTTGTTCTCGTGATATTACCATACATTAAATATTTAAGAAACTTTTTTAGTGTGAAAGCGTAAAAAATTGTTTAGAGTAAACACTAGTAAAAGTAAAAGATAGTTATATTAATTATAGTGACCGAAAAATTTCGATTAAGCATAATAAATACCTATTTATTAAAAATGCACATTCTCCATTTAATAAAGTTTATTTATTTTCTGTTTAATTTAGTTAGATCATTTAAAAACAAAACGATAGTACACTACTGTTTGGACTGTATGGACTTTCAATTAGCAAAATTTTTTTCTTAAAAAAAAAGATATCTCTACCAAGAAAGAAGGCACAAAAAGATGCCATGCATATGTACGAAGAATGTTCTGGCAAGCTGGAAAAAGTAAATTTTTAAAAATATCTTTAGCTTATAACTTTTTAATTTTATTTCGATTTTAAAAGAAATAAGTTTTAAGAAATTTTTTGGAGTCTTTTTCAAAAGTTGTTGATGTGTAAATAATTTAAATTATCTTAACGATTTAAGTTCTATTATATATATATATATATATATATATATATATATATATATATATATATATATATATATATATATAAATCAATAGAACTTAAATTGTTAAGATAATTTAAATTATTTACACATCAACAACTTTTGAAAAAGACTCCAAAAAATATTTTAAAACTTATTTCTTTTAAAATCGAAATAAAATTAAAAAGTTATAAGCTAAAGATATTTTTAAAAATTTACTTTTTCCAGCTTGCCAGATTATTCTTCGTACATATGCATGGCCGAATGTAGGAAAATGTGGAACTACCTAACATGTCTTTCTCATTTTCATAAGCATAAAACTGTTGTCCTTATTCTTTATTTATTTTCAAAATGTTTTAAGGTTGCCATTAAATCGCAATTTTATAAAGAACATATGCGTTGAAGGTATTGACGAAAAATTACATGTAACACATCTGTGCTTCAATGTATCGTTTAAAACGTAATATAATTTAGTGTCATTACAAGAGGTTTAAAAATGTCCCTTCCCTGGTATCCGCTAAAAACTTCCGTTGGCCATTCATATATTATAATCTTTAAACGTTATGTCAAATCATAATAACAGAAACCGAATTATTTTATAAGAAATACTGATTATACTTAAAGATTTTCACACATCCAGTGGCGGAGAGTCACTCACTACCTAACAAATCACTCACACTATAATTATTGCAAAATTTAAATCTTTAAGTAAAATCAGTATTTCGTATAAAATAAGTAACGGTTTCTGTTATTATGAGTTGACATAACGGTTAAAGGTTATAATATATGAATGGCCAACGGAAGTTTTAAGCGGATACCAAGGAAAGGATATTTTTAAACCTTTTGTAATGACACTAAATTATACTACGTTTTGATCGATACATTGGAGCACAGATGTGTTACATGTAATTTTTCTTCAATTCAAGTAACGCATATGTTCTTTATTTATTTGTTTCGATTTATTATAAAATTTCGATTACATGGCAACCTAAAACATTTTGAAAATAAATAATAAAAACAACAATTTTATACTTATGAAAATGCGAAAGTCATGTTGGGTAATAAGATATTTTACTATAGTCTGCGCTGCATATGTAAGAAAAAAGTTCTGACAAGCTGTAAAAAGTAAATTATAAAAATATCTTTGGCTTATCATTTTAGTTCTATTTACAAAAAACACACAATAATTTAGAGTATTTTGCAAAAGTTGTTGATGTGTAAATAATTTACGATGTATTACTTTTCAAAAATATTTTTATTAAATTCCGTTTTTAGATACAAAGCTTGTACTTTAGGGTAATGATAGAAATTATATTTATCTAACGGGATAGTTTTTTAAAAATGTATATTTTTTGGCATCTTTTAGAAAGTCGTAAAAAAAAAAGCCGATCAGCAAATTAATTTTTCTTAAACACCACTTTCTTTAAAGCGGTTTTTTTTAAACTTATTGCTTGCAGCTGCCGTTGCAACATCTGAACATCATTCCAATTGCGGCGTGAGCCCACGACGGTCAGGATGCCGATCTGCTCCGCTATTTAATGAAAAATCTTTAAAAATTTTGATTACGTTCTCATCTGTTCGAGCCCCATTCTGAGTGGACCATGGCAGATAATAACGAATATACTACTTATCATAGTATTCTTGGTAATGGCACTATCACCATTTCTAACAAAGATCAGGCGCCTGAATTCGAGTGGTTTACGGCCATCTTCGATGACCCATATAACACAGAATATATGGCGTTGATAGACAAATTCCACATGGACTGGCCACAACTCTGCAGCACTGAACGCATAGTAAAGGAGAAAGAACTCCGGGCTATGGAAGAGGTTGTCAGAGGGATGGAGGACAGTTTCAAAAAATCCAAGAGCATCAAACAAGTGCTACCCAAGCAAGAATTGATGAATCCAAAACCAGTTTTTGTAAAAACAAAAGGTAAAAAAACAAAAAATAAAAGAAAGCGTCTGACGAATCCACCCGTCGCGGAGGACAAGTTGGGCGCACCAAACAAGGAACATGACTTGGAACCCACCGTGGAACCGTCATCGTCTCCACAGCATGAACAATCATCATCGGACCTGAACCCCCCAGTGAAGGCGATGGTGATTGACAGTACCAACGACAATAACATGGATACAGAGGAAACGGGAAACAAGGTCTCTCCCCCACCTCCACCTATCCTCCTTAAACCTGGTAATGACACTCTTTCTTATCTCAAGGAACTTAATAAACTTTTCAATGGCACACTCACATGTGAAAATTCAGAAAAATTCATCAAAATCCAAGCACCGGACACTTTTGTTCGCCAAAAATCTCTGGACTTTCTCAAAACAGCTAACTGTGAATTCTTCACTTACGCACCCAAATCTAATGCAAACCTCAAAGTGATAATTAAAGGACTCGTTCCGGAAATCAAAACAGAGGACATACTTGACGAATTGAAAGGTATGAACTTTGAAATTACTAAAATTGTTCAATTCAAAAAAAGACCCACCAAAAAATTAATTGGTGTTTACTTAATCGATCTCCCAAAAAATGATTTTAACCTCAAAATTCTTGAACTTAAAAGACTTTGCTTTTTCGACATTAAATGTGAACTTTTTAAACGCAAAAACGCAGTGGCCCAATGTTACAATTGTAACCATTTTGGGCATATTTCTTCCAATTGCTCTATGACAATTCGTTGCCTTAAATGCGGCGAGGGTCACGAAACAAGATCATGTGCCATTCAATGGGTTGATAACCCTAAATGTATAAATTGCGGGAACTTCGGCCACGTCGCCTCCTGGAGACATTGCCCGGATTTTCCCAAAAAGAAAAACTCCACCTCAACGGATGTTGTTGTGCCAGCACAAAATGCACAAAGAAAGCATAAAGTGCAAAACACAACACATCAGAAACCCCAAGAAACAGCTCCAAAAGGACCCCCCCAACAAAATGCATTCCAGGAATATATGCCATTGTTGGAGCTCCTCAAAGAGTTAAATATCATGTTCAATTCCACCCAAGGCATACAGATGTTAACGACTGCCATTCGTGTCCAGCCCAACATCGCCGACAAAGTCAATGCATTCATCTCTTTCTTTGATGTCGAAAAAACAGCAGCGAACTCAGGTGGAACGCACTGATTCTTCTCATCAATAAAAGGTACTTCACTTCTACCAGCGGAAGCACTCGACGCACTCCCCTGGAGGACGTGTTTAGCTCCGCCCACCTACTAATTTCTACTCCAAAAATTGTGCGGCTGCATCGTCGCACCACCCTGGTGCGTGTGACTGGTGCCAGACTGTCTGGATACCATGATTACTCTCCCCTCCAATCAGGAGAGGGTAACCCCAACCATCGACCAATAGGATTGTGCCCACAACCTTTTGTGACTTTTTACCTGGAACTTTGCCATGTTACTCCGCTCGCGGAGTGATACGGCGGACTCTTTAACTTTTAGGGCATTTTTTCTCCCCTCCAATGAGGATGAAGCAAATTCTGTCTCAACCAATTAAGAAGTTCTCTTCTTCTAAGTGACTCTCCCGATTCAAAGTGACTCTCTCGATTCTGTCGATGCCATTTTGACTGTATACCCTAATGTTCCTCGTCCTGGCTTGTTGCCTAACGAGTGATTTTGTGTTGTAGTTTGATTTTTGGTCTTTATTTGTTGTGCTGTATTGTGTCGTCCATCTAATGTTAAATACCATTCATGTACCATCTCATGTAAAAACATCAATTTGTAAGGGTTATAGAAGCTTCGCTTCTCGGCACCTAATCTAAATAAATTTCAGCCAAATTTCAGTTGCAACATCTGAAATAGACTGAATTTAGACTGAATTTATTCGTCTAGGTGCCTAGAAGCGAATCTTCTTTAACCCTTCCAATGAATTTATCTTATCCTAAATATTTGCATGATTTGTTTAGCATAAGGTAAGAGGACAAAACAGTGACAACACACACAAAAAACAAAGATCAAATCGTCTAAATCCAGCACATTCTCAGAATGAGACATGTCAGGGCGCATTAAAGGAGTCAAAGGATGGGCATGGGGGTTGGTGTCGAGGACAACTGATGATAGGAACAATGAATGGGAACACAAACTCCCAAATCCCAGGAAAAACAACTTCCCGCAGAAATGGTGAATGTACTGTGAATTTAGGAGAAAGCACTTTTCTCTGTACATAAAGTAGAAATCTTCAGAAAGTCTGAAGTAAACATGAAGTAAATGAAAACTCAATGCTCTCAAAACCAAGAGGATGATGGATGCAGGAGCCTCCAACAACAGCCTAGAAGGAGTGATGAGTAGTAATTTGATAGGAAATGTTCAAGTAACAAAAGCTCTAGGTCTTTTCTTGTTGACCTCAAGCCTAGCATCATAGTTTGGAATGCGAATGATCTCTGTGTTAGAATGGTTGGTAAGTTTATCATAAAATTTCTTGGCAATCTTTTGGTTGTATTTCTTGAAGCTGGGAATATCAAGTGCTTTTCTGATGTTATCTGTGTTGAAATATCTTCTTGCTTTTGCAATAGTTCTAATGATTGAATTCTCTAAAGTTTGGAGTTTTTGAAAGTTGGATTTTGCAGCATAACCCCAGACCGGAGATGCATAGCTCGAAATTGGTCTGAGGTAGCATTTATAAATGAGAAGCTTGTTGTTACGAGACAATTTGCTTCTTCTAGAAATTAAGTTGTACAGTTTTCTTCTAACATTAATGAACTTTTTAGCGACATACTTGATATGCGGATCCCATGTGAGGTGTTTATAAAAAATCACCCCCAGGTACTTAGCTTCCTTACTCCACACGATCTTTTTACCCTGTACCTTAGGATAGCTCTTAATTTTAGCTTTGGTTTTTCTAGTAAATAGAATGGCCTCAGTTTTGTCCACGTTGACCTTAATCTTCCATTTGATCATCCATTGCTCGATCAAGTTAAGGTGTATTTGGAGACTTTTAGTGAGGTTCTGAATGCTACCCTTGGCCAAGATGGCCGTGTCATCAGCGTACAAACTAAGCATTGTTTTTTCAGTTTTTGGAATGTCGTTGATGTAAAGGAGGAATAGCACCGGTCCAATGATGGAGCCCTGAGGGACACCACTTTGAATATCAATAAGAGTTGACTGTTCCTCTTTAACCTGTACATGAAATTTCCTCTCCTGTAAATAGGAGGTAAGAACATTGATGATGTAGTCTGGGAATTGGTTGGTGATGAGCTTGTAAATTAAGCCTTTGATCCAAACACGGTCAAAGGCTTTTGCGATATCCAGAAATATCGCACCAACATGGATCCTTTTATTGTAGTTGCTTGAGATATACTCAACAACACGAAGAAGTTGATGAGTTGTTGAAAGCCCCGGCATGAAGCCAAACTGTTCAGGGGTAATGATGCTCTTTTGATTAAGGTGATCTCTGATTCTTGTAAGAATGACAGATTCTGCTATCTTGCTGAAGATAGGTAACAATGATATAGGTCTGTAGCTATCAGGAAGGGATCGATCCTTCCCCTCTTTATGTATAGGAATAACCTTAGCAATTTTCCAGCTAGATGGGAAGTATCCAAACTGTAACATGTTGTTGATAATTTCAGTGATAAGAATGATAATATTGGTGGTAAGGAACTTAGCCATCTTATTAGTAATGCCATCCCTGCCTGGCGACTTCTTGACCTTGATCTTCTTGATGTATTTAATTACTTCAGTGACAGAGACTCTGTTGTAATCAGGATTTTTAGGTTTGTTCAAGTAATCTTCAATGCCCTTTTTGACAAGTTTTTCCGTTTTAGGGTGACTGATTTTGTTGCAAGTAAATTGATCTTTGAGGCTATTAGCCAAAGTTTCCGCAATGTCTCTGGTTTTTTCTGCAATACCACCTCCCTTTTGGGTCAATGGTGGGATTTCTTTGAAAGTTCTTTTAAGTGAAGATGCTGTCTTGTAGACAGAGTTATCAGTGGCACTAAGGTTTTCAATGTGATTATTCCAGTCTCTGTTAGTTACATTACGGATTTCCTTACGAATAACAAATTCCGCCCTGTTCAGTTGAGTTTTCAGAGCTGGATCTTTATAATATTGCCATTTTCTTCTGAGTTTATTTTTCTCAGTGATTAGTTTTTTAATGTATCACGGGATGTGTCTTTTACTTGAAATAGCTAAGATTTTGGATGCATTTTCATGGCTTTCCATGATTTTCTCAGTAAGTTTTTCAATATTTTGATCAATGTCTTCAGGTTTAACCACTCTTCCTTGAAAGACAGAAATTTCGTTGATTTCAAGTTTAAATTTCTCCCAATTGGTGGAGATCGGATTATTTTTAATATCAAAATTAAAAGTTAAGTCAAAGTAGATATTGACCGGATTATGGTCCGAAGACAATTCCGGCAAGGACTCAATCTTATAGTGGAAGTGAAATCCCTTTATGAGGGCAAAGTCTATGGTTGTACTATTCGTACTTGTAAAATGAGTGGGCGTGGTTGAGAAAGCAATCTCCATTTTGTTATTATGAATAATTTTCATAACTTGTAAGCCAGTTGAATTATTGGAGGTATTGTTCCAATTGCGGTGATGAGCATTAAAGTCTCCAGCAATGATGACATTACCATTGATATTGCAAAGATGGCCAAGGTCACTTTGAAAGTCAACTGAGGAAATTCCACATGGTACATAAATAGAGACAAAGGTTGTTGGTTCTTGATTTTTAAGTTCAAGTTTGATGGCCGTAGCCTCGATGCTTTTAAATTTTGGTAAGGAGATACGCTGATGAGGGAGGTTTTTATTGATGAGAATCGCAATCCCACCATATGCATTAGTGCTAACATTAACCTCTCTGTCTGACCTGTGTGAAATATAGTTAGGAATGAAAAGTTTATGAACACTTCGTAGGTGGGTTTCCTGCACAAGTAAGATGTCAATTTGGTATTTATCAAGATAGTCTCTAAGAGTGAACATTTGCTTTAAGACACCATTCGCAATCCAAAAACATATATTCATATGTTTTCTGTTGATGATTTTCTTATTTCTTTTATTGGTCATCGTCAATATTTGGTATGGGATTCATCCTGATCCCGAATTCAGTCAATGCTTGAAATTTTTCCGCAGAGTTTTTACTTTCCTTAAATTTACTCAAAAGAGCATTAACATTGTCCATACCTTTGAACAGACCTGCAATTTCATTTATTAACTCCACAATTGGGCCAATGTTGGCAATTGCTTCTGTAAAACTTGAGATATCATTAGCATAGGTAAAGTTATTTGGTTGAGGGAGGTTATCGTTACTGTGATTGAACGTATTTATGCCGTTTGCGGCTGCCCCAGCATAAGAAAGTCCGCTTACGGTTGCATTAGCATAAGGTCTGCTGTGATTGGCTGTTGGTCTGAACATCTGAAATACTGTGATACTGTGATATGGATTTGACCAAAGTGACGGGCCGGAGGCCCCATACTTTTTCATCGGAATTGTGCCATAGGCTATGTCGAAATTATTTTATCTGATTGAAACTGGTAGGCAGTTTAGATAATGGAAGGGGGGGGGGGGGGGGGGGCAGTCAAAAAACTGGCTGAGGCTAGTTTCCTTGAAATGGAATGGATTAGAATACTATTATACTTTTGGAATAATACAACTCCATATTTTACTAAGCAATAACAAATAGAAGAACAAAATCTATAAGATCTTGTAATTATTAAATTATATTATATAAAAACACTACATTTAGAGAGTTAATGAAAATTATTTTTGAAAAAGTAATACCAACCTTTCCAATCGTACATCTCCAGCGGAGAAATAACGCAGGATCGTGAAAACTATCGGATTGTGACGTCAGACCAATCACGGGGCTGTTTTCGGTCACGTGTCATTGTGTACATTTTTATTCGCATTTTTCATAAATAATTAACTATCTTTATAAAATTCTGATGAAATATTTGAAATCTGCACCTCATATTCTCCCAGAAAAATACAAAATTATTATATTCGGGGTATAGTGCAACTTCCCCATTGTTGATGTTGCAGATGCAAAAAAACGTTGAGTCTTCCTTGTTTACGAAGGTCGTGGCTCTGGAGGAGCCTTCGCCTCCAGTATGACAAGTAATTTAACATAACATTAGCATTAACCTTAATAAATTTGAAGGGGGCATCTCGGTTAAGGCAGGGTCCGATCAACTGTTGAACAGGAGGAATATTAGGCAGGTTGTTAGTTCTTCGGGATTTTTAAAAAAAAATCCTTTCGTTACTTTACGTAAATTTGTTTACAGAAGGTTATCAAGGATTTACAAGAGTTAACTTGCTAGCAAGAGCGTCGCCCTTGGACGGTTAATATGTCGGGGATCTGTGTGATCATAGACCACTTGGTCTTTTAACTCTTCATTGTCAGTATGGTCTATTTATCCATAGAAGTTAGTGGCTAGCTTGCCAATAAAGCGAGGGCATTTGTATTAAGTTGGCTATGTCGATGTCGCGTACGAACCATTTGTACCTCGTGATGTAGACTCTCGGTAGGTTTCTTTGGAAATTGTCAAAGTTATCAAGTCTGGTTTTACAGGCAAAAGCCGAATTGGGGGCCGCATATGTAATAATAGGTCTAAGAATGACTTTATATAAGTCTATTGTTCATGAAGAGATTAGATCTGCGGTTCAGTAGCAGCATTTGAATGAATTTGACCTCACGCAGTTTATCCTTGATGAATTCGAAGTGAGGTTCCCATGTCATTCTCTGGTCTAGGACCAGTCCTAGATACTTGGCCTTGTCTTGCCAGGGTATGATAGTGTTAAACATGACAAAAGGAGCAGGTTTTTTGGTTTTTCTAGTAAATAATAAAAGTTTGTAAGTGTTATTAATTTGACAAGCGAATTTAGAAAGATTGCTGCCTATCAAGCTTTTTTTTGTGTGTAAGGGGATGAATGAGAATAGGGTTATGAACAGGGTGCCCGTTGGGTTGTGCCACAGGTGCCGTCGCACAGAGTCCAGAGATTGACAAACTATTTGTAAAAAAGTATTAGAAAATAAATTTTTAACGTGAAACTTTTTAAAAATCATTCACATGGGAAATCAGGATAGAAATGCCTTTTTATATTGTCCATTTCCATACAACTCAGTGAAAAACAGCACGATTGACATATATTTGGCCTTTTGCAATAGGAAATTAGGTGCTCGTATGTAAAAAATCATGATATAATGCAAAGGAAATATATTGCGTAGATGGAAAATCGCGGCGTCTGACGAAGCAGCTTGTTTATCTCCTTTGCGTTGGCGACTAATCACTATTAGTACAGATGTAGTATGGGACATTTGGCGCGCGAGGTTTTTTTTGGAGTGTTTTATAGGGACGATAAATTTATAGTATGGCAACCCCACCTGACATTGTTTGTATTTTCCGATTCTTGTGGCGACTTTCAATCTGGCAACCCTATGCTATGTTTAACGGCAATTTTTCGTCGCCAAAAAAAGAAACCGCGCCAAATGTCCTATACTACATCTGTTCCTCACTATTAATAAAATCTGCTGAAACGACATCTCTGGTAAAACCCTTCTGGTCTTGTTACAATTTCTTCCTTTTAATTTTTTTTATAAAATGTACTTTTTTTTTAACATAGACTGCTTTGATAAGGATGTTTGAGTAAAAAAATATTTGAACAATAAAACTTAAAAAATATTGTAAATATTTTAATTCTTCATACCCATTTACGGAATAATATAATTTGGATGTGGCTAATTTTCTTTATTTGAATTTGTATGTTTAAAAACCCATAAATTCATTCATATTGTTGATAGATTTTACCTCATCATTGTTAAAAAATGTTAATGTAGTCCTTGTTTTATTATATTTTATTATTTGTAATATATAAGCAGGAAATTAATATTGTTGTAATAATAGTTAGGTTATGTTTTTATAATAATGAAATTAAATAGAAAATTAAAGCGATTTTAATATAATTCAATAATTCGACACCATATTTCGAAGCCAGTGCCAGCGTAGAATTGCTTTGTAAATCGTTTACTGAGCGTTTTAAATTGCGTAGAAAATTAAGATGCGATTCACTTAGTACTTAAGTAAGTAACGTTTATCCATTTACGTAAAAAAGCAGACGGCTAAGTAAAATGTTTTGACGATGACAAATGTGGTGTTCGAGTGCATAATCTGAAGATGTGCGATTTTTAATATTGTTTGACTGTCCTTCGACCCTGAAAACCACTGTCCGAGTATTTTTTACAATCAATTGATGTAATTTATATAAATATATTTGCTAAACGACAGCCGTAAACATTTAGCTCGTTTCTTCCAATACTTAACCAACTATTAACACTAAACCTACCACGCGCGGTCAAATGACCGTTTTTGAAATTTCGTTTAAAATTTCTTGTATACAACGTTACTGGATCGCCATGTAACTTTTTGACTTTTCCTATAATATACATACAATCCATTTTTCAATATTCACAACTTTCTTTATTGTTTACTTTCCGAAAAAAAATTATAGCATGTCTAGTCTACCACGAGCGGTCATTTGACCATTTGAACAATTCATGTTATTTACGACTATATTCTTCGGAAAGCGCACTGATAAAATTGTTTTACGAGTCCACAATGTAATTGTGGATCTACAGTGTTGTGGTAATTCATCCATATGGGCACCAAGCGTCCTGCGTGCCAACCGGGCAACGCTGTACAGACCGCGTCGGCCCAACCATGGTGGCACGGGTGCAGACCGAATCCGACAGGCGGAAATACTTGCATAAAATATTTTTCAAATAAATAAAATGGACGTTCATACAGAAAGTACTCGCATTTTGGCAGAATTGTTCTAAAAGTTCGATCTGATATAATGAAATTTAGTTACCATTAACTTGTATACAAACAAAACAAAAGAGATAATACAATTATAACATTTTAAAACAATTCTAAACCATTTACCTAGGTAAATTTCTAGTTCTTTTAATTTTTGAATTAATCCTTATTGTAACAAAAAGCCCAATGTGCAGACGTTTGTCAATAATTATTAAATCAAACAAAACCTATGACGTAATTTTATAGTGTCAATAACGAATTTTTTTTATTTTAAATTGCATACGATATGTTCATCCACGTTAAGTCAATGGAATACATTAAAATAGTTATAACATACGAATGAAACATCGTACAAACTTAAAAATTATCTCAAAAAATGTCTAATTTTTTAAGTAAAGTATTCTGTAAATTTTATAAAGCTACGTTTTGTAGTTATGGAGTATTCTGTGAAAAGATCGGCAATCTAATTGGTTTATAATTTTTTATATTATATTTTCGCTTTTCTCCTTTGATTTTACTGTTGCCACTTCGTGAAGCTTTGATGACGTACGCTAAAAAAATGTCATAACATTCGAATGGAACATCGTAGAGACTTGAAAATAGTCGCGTTAAAATTCTTATTTTTTGAACTAACTATTTTGTGAATTTCAAAGCAATGCGTTTTGTAGTTACGGAACCTATAATATACTGACAAACCAACAAACACACATCCGGACAGATTTTGGAGATTTCTGCTTTATAAATAAGATCATTTCTTCAGATAGTGTTGCTTTCGTGTCTATGTCTATCCTGTTGGACAGACATTTTGTTGAAGTTTATCATTTTTCCAAAAATAGCAAATTGGAGAAATACAAAAATTTATTATTTTATATTGGAAATTAAATAACTAAAATAATGGTACTTTATTATAAACAAAAAGATCACCAAAGATTTTTTATGATGGGTGTATTATATAATTAATATGAATTGTAATTTCATAAAAAATTATTTTGTTTTCAAATTTAAATTTGGTTCATTGCTAGTAAACAGCAATATTTTGTCTTTTTCTATAGTTTAGTAATATGAACAATTCACCGTACCGTTCTCCAAATATTTCCCAAAGCCCTAATAACAAAATTATTATGCTGATGTATGCCATCACATGTGTATGTGAGACGAAATAAATGTTCTTTAAGTTCGGCCAATTGAGAAATTTTACAGAAAGATAACAATGTAAAAATGGTTACCAAATGCATTCAACTTTAAGCTTTCTCAAAGGGAGAAGTAAAATGTTTAGTTTAGTTTTAAACAAATAAATCCAAATTTACTTATATCATATACCCAGGGCCCCAATTAAAGGATTATGCCTCTAGGATGGCCTCTCACTGCACACGTACATGTAGTATATGTATGCCACGAGTATGCAACTAATGCACCTCGCCGTGCCTTGTGAGAATATCTGGTATTAATATGACATATGTGCAATATGCGATATGTATGCGGCCCGCATATTTCCTTGTGTGCGCCATGTATGCGGCCCGCATATTTCCTTGTGTGCGCCATGTATGCGGTTCGCATACCACCCCTTGTGAAGCTTACATGACGGCTTTTTTCGCGATGTTTAAATTGGCTTTTGAAAACAATATTATTTATAAATCACATTTGGTAGACAATATAATTCTACTTTCTTATTTTTTTTAGAGATAATTAGATAAATTGGAATTAATTAAGTTAGAATTAATTAAGTTATAATTAACTAAGTTATAATTTATTAAGTGAGAATTAATTGAGTTAATTAAAATATTAGAATTAATTTAGACAGGATTGTAGATATTTTTTTTTAGGGGGAACAAGTAATTACTCTAAATATAATAATTTTTACAAAAGTTTTGTGATATAAAATGTAATAAGAAAAATTCTGCCTAAATCAAAGTTACAAGATTTAAAATGTTCATATAATCTGTATTAGAACCCTGGTTCCAGTACCAGTCGATTTAGGAGTTATAACTTTTTTTTCTTTCTCTGTCTCCCCCCCCCCCTCTTTTAAACTGAAAAATTAATAGGCGTTATATTATAGTTTGTGAGCTTGAAGAAAGTGTTATGCAAATTTCATGCCAACTACAGAGAATGGTTTGCAAATATAATAAATTTTCTTGAATGTCATGTAATGGCATATAATCAAAGCAGCTTTACTATGATAACAAACTTCATTATGATTCTCCCATACACTCTGTAATCAAGCAAAAATACAGAATGTGTATGGAAGAACCATAATAAATCATATTTTATTTTTCAAATTATGTATTATAAACAATTTGATGTATATATTACATGACATAAAATTAATCTTTCAAAAAGGATTAAAAATAAGATGCAGTGAATCGTCGAACACCAATACTTTTTAAAAGTGATAAAATGAAACTACTTCAATTATCTACAAATAACGATTTCGTATATGCAAATTATAGAAAATTTGAAGTCAATTTTCTTAAAAAAAATTGTAAAGACGCTTTATAAAAAATAATTAATCGAATGTGAACATTTTTCTCAACTCTTTAAAATTCCAAGTCTATTCTGTATTACTATATAAGTTAAATGTATTTATATTATTAACTTATGATTGTTTTTATTCATATCTCAGTAAAATACATAATTTCATTAGGTATTGTTGCTTTCGATTATATGTCTATCTAATTGTTGGACAGACATATTCTGGTGTACTTATAATCTTACGATATTTAAGATGAATGATTGTTAAATAAAGTATTTTATATTAAATATTTAATATCTAAAATAGTGCTACGTTATTATAAACAAAAAGAACACAGAAGCTTTTAATACAAATATTATATTATTTTTAATTGAAATTTTATAACAAAATTAAATTATTTTTAATTGAAATTTTATAACAAAATTATATTATTTTCGAATTTAAATTTGGTTCATTACTTGTAATCAGCAATATTTTGTCTTTTCCTAGAATTTTGTAAGCAAAATCATTTAAGGCAATGATAGTTTTTCAACAATACATGTATTTAAAAACATTAAGAAAACCGGTAAAAATATCGCTATTAACTTTCTACCACATTCTTTAAAGTGGTTTTTTTTTCAAGTTTAAGGGTAGATTACATGTAATATTGAATTTTATATTTTTATATACTAAATTAATTAAAGATTTTACTGGTTTCAAAATAAATATTACATTTTTCATATTTAGTTTGAGGTTTTTATAAAACTTCCGACTCCTTGTGTATTTTGTGTGTTATTTTTAATTTAATTTTTTCTAAATTGAAAACATATAATTATTTATTATCAGATTAGTATATAGAACATCAAATGTAAAAAGTTCCCTACAGGTCAAGTTCGGACTATTTTTTTTACTCGCTCTGTTTTACATAGCTCTGAAGAGGAACACTTTAATTATAACCGACCGGTTGAATTTAATTTGTAGAGCAAAATTGTACTATTTTGAACGATTCAAATATAAAACGTTGACATATTCATTTTTAATTATTTTTACTGTTTAGAGCAGTGGTTTCCAACGTTTCAGGTGACAGATGACCACCGAGTTGCATGTTAAACAAGGCGTGGACCACCATTTTCTTTAACAGCAAAAAATTTTCAAGAACCAAATACACATGTAATTCATACTATATGCTAATTATAACATAGTATACGCTAATTATAACGTACTGTATGCTAATTATAACATATTATATGCTAATTATAACATATTATATGCTAATTATAACATATAATATGCTAATTACCAAATACTATATGACTATTATAATTAAATACTATATGCTTCATTAAGTTATTTTTATTATATAAAATTCTGGAGTTGCATTGGGTGGCAGCTCAGGTACTGTCCCCGACGTATGACCAGAGTCGTTTCCTGGTCTTTCTTTGCAGATAGGCCCCAAACCATCGCCAATAGCCCACTGTGTAGCTCTAGTGCAACGTTTTTTTATCCAACTAACCATGGTAGATCCCGAACCTTCGCCAACAGCACATTGCGTAACTCTGGTGTAGCGTTAATTAAAAAAACCTGACATTGTTTGAAAATACTAGGCAGTGTTCTCGAGAGTTCTTTTTGTGACAGATCTCGAAAATAGCCTATTGCATAATTATAGTAAGACATTTATTTTTAACTACCCAAATACCATTAAACCACTGATCTCTAACTGGAACTTCTTGATTGGGCAAGGAAGTTTGTTGACTTGAAGCCAATTGAAAGTAAAAAATCTGTACCCCACTTCCATTTCTACCTCTATATTTCGTATATTGTTCATGCTAAAAAAAATGCCGAATTGTAGTGCTTTTGTCATTTTTTTATTATTTTTTGTTATTTTCCATTGAAACCTGCTCTGAATGCCTGTTCTTTGAAATCCATTTTCACCAATAATTAGAGGATACTCAGCAAAAAGGAATACTATAATTTTAGCGATATAGAATTTAATTCTGTATATTGAAAATTAATTATCTAAGCATATTCGAGATTTCTGTAACGGTTTAAGAAGAAAAAACCCCGCAAAATCACTTTTAAAAATTAGTTGAGGTAGAGTATTGCTGCTTACAGTATCGCTTCAACCCCGTCCATAAAAGGAACTGCTTCTGAGCATTCCAGAAGTTACAGTTAGAGTTCAGTGCATTAAACCAATAAACTTTCACGATATTTTGAGGGCCAGTAGCCCAGTGGATAAATGTGTTCACAAGGTAATCAGGTAATTGCTAGTTCGAGCTCTTGCGATGGACTTGCCAAAGAAAAGTAAAAAGTAGAGGTCTTGTGATCGGAGGGTGGCCAGTTTCGCTACAAAAATACTCAGGTGTTGTCCTCGTCATCTGAACATGGTTTAAAAAAATACAAGGCATAGTTCCCGGGTCTTTCCTTCGAGATAGGTCCCGAACCTCGCCACTGTGCAGCTTTAGTGCGATGTTAATTAATGAAAACCAAATCCACGATGTTTTGAGCGATTCGAGGTAAAATTAACTTGGAGTATTATCGCTCATTTGGCATTTATGTAAGGTTTATTTAGAAAGAAACTTCGATTTCAGCCGGTTGTTGTTAATATACGAAATAGGCTTAATTTTAAGTAAATTTTTTTTAAACAAATATGAATTAGTTATAAATTTTATTATAGTAGTTCCTACTAATCGTATAATAATTGTAATTAATATTCGTATCATAATTGATATAACAAAAGATTTCACTCTCCAATACACATATACCAACCAACGGATGCTGAATAACTGGTTGGGAAGTACGTGGTATCACGGATTAAGCCACGATACCTTTTTTCAAATCCATATTCAAATAATTAAAATTTTAAACATTTTGTTATTTGAAAGTCCATATAATTAAACAGTTGTGTCCCAACGTTTTGTTTTTAAATGCTCTAACTAAATTAAATAGAAAATAAAAAAACTAACTGAATTAAATGGAGAATATGCAATTTAAATAAAATAGGTATTTATTGTGCTTAATCGACATTTTTCGGTCCCTATAATTAGAATAACTTTAAATCATTTTAATTTGAAATAATGTTCACTCTGAACAATACTTTAGGCATTTAAACAGTAAAAAAATAGCTTCTTAAATAATTAATATATTGCAATAATACGAAAACAAGTTATACTATTATTAAATTTGAAATGCCAGTTTTAAAGGAGCATTTTTTAAATAAAAGAAATATTATGTCCAAGATAAATATATTAAATTAAAATATTTATTAAATAAATTGTTGTAAAACTTTTATTGGTATTCATAGAAATTGATTAAAAAACAACTTTATGAATAGCAATGTATTTTCGTGAGCATATATTAGAAAAAGGGTTCCCTGGTTCTATCATAGTTTTACCTAGGGTTCCATGGCTTAATGCTAATTAGCAACAGTTGATTTAGCGTTTCCTCAGTCAGCAGTTTAATACGAAAACAATAAAACAACTTAATAGAGCTCATGACTCACAATTTCACTCTAATAAAAAAAAAATTATACTAATAAGCGGTTGTTATATCCTACTTGCTACATCTTAAAAGGGACAATTTGGTGAAAAAGGATATAGATGTAAGAAGAAGAATTAGTCTTGTGGTGTGTCGACCCTTTGGTCCTTACATCTCCATCGAATTAACCTTAGTAAGTAGGAAAACTGTAGTGGGTTTAGATATTAACTATTGAGTTACTAATTTAAGATGAGTGAAGGGGCGGGGGTACCCAAATGGTAAGCAATATGCTTCCTGAATAAAATATCCTGAAAGGGAAATACATGATTAGTATTTGACATTTCATGAAATAACCAATGAAAGGACAACGCATAATATATATATATATATATATATATATATATATATATATATATATATATATATATATATATATATATATATATATATATATATATATATATATATATATATATATATATATATTATGCGTAGGCACCAGAAGCTAAAGTGCAGCTGTCAGGTTTGGCAGGCATGTCTATTTGACAATTAATTTTAGATGAATAAGAAGAAGAACCTTTATCTTTAATATGGGGTTGCATCTCGGTGACAATCTTGTGATTCGTACCGATTCATTGGAGTTGTTGGAGTAGCATTTGGTGGCACCTCAGGTACTGTGCCCGTGGTCTGACCAGAGTTAAAAAATACGACACATCATTCCCTGGCCTTTCTTTTGAGATAGGTCCCAAATTATCGCCAATAGCATACTGTGTAGCTTTAGTGCTACTTTTTTTTTTTTAACCATTCAACCGGGGTTGTTCCCGAACCATCGCCAACAGCCAATAGCGTTACTCTGACGTAACGTTACGTCATCTGACCATGGCTCAAAAATACGAGGCAACGTTCCCGGGTTTTTCTTTCGAGATAAGCCCCGAAACGACGCCAATAGCCCACTTTTCAGATCTAGTGCGACGTTTTTTAACCACATCAAACCGAACCAATCTTACTCATTTAGACTTCTTGTTAAAAGGATATGTCAAACCTGACAGCTGCTCTTCAGCTTGTGACCAGGTCACAATTATGTCTCCACTATTGTGTACATAATAAAAATAAAAAACAAATAAAATGAGTGTTGTCCTTTCATTATTTATTAAATACAATGTCCCTACTAATCATTTATTTCCCTTTCAAATATCTTATTCAGGAAGCTTGTAGCTTAGCTTCAGGGTAACCCCCCCCCCCCCCGGCTCCCCCCTCCCACACACACATCTTAAATTAGTAACTCAATAGTTAATATCGAAACCCACTAAAGTTCTCTTACTTACTAAGGTTAATTCGATGAAGATGTAATGACCAAAGGATCGACTCATCATAAGGCTAATTCCGATTACTCTTCTTTCAGTTAGATGCTGTTTCACAAAATTGTCCCTTTTAAGAGGTAGCAATTAGAATATGCCAACCTTTTATTTGTTTGTGCGACACTGAAAAAAACATTTAGTTGAAAATATTTGTTTTGTTAGGGTGAAAGTGTTAGGTATCATTATCTGGGACCTAGTGTAGAGCAAAGCATTTACCCCTCCATCGAAGTGAGTACCCTGGGTTCCGGACATTAACACTAACTCTACCGACATTTCATGCATTCCTAATCCTACCATGAGCGGTGAAATGACCGCTTCAAAAAAAAATATGTATCTTAATATACAAAGAGATTTTAGCCAATTGGATAGCAAACAAAATATATTTTTCTATTTAGAAAAGTTTTATTTACATTTATACATTTTCAGCACATTTTTTACAAATTACTGTAATTTGTATTGCACATTTTCCGTTGCCGTCAGCGCCGCCTGTGAGTCGGTCTGCACCCGTGCCGCAGGATTCGGTCTGTACAGCGTGCCTGGTTGGCCCGCAGGACGCTTGGTGCCCAGATGACTGGATCGCCACAACATTGTAGATCTACAATTACATTGTGGACTCTGTAAAACTATTTCAGGAGTTCGCTTTCCGAAGAATATAGTCGTAGATAACATGAATTGTTCAAATGGTCAAATGACCGCTAGTGTTAGACTAGACATGCTCTGATTTTTTTTTCGGAAAGTAAATAATAAAGAAAGTTGTGAATATTGAAAAATGGGTTGTATGTTTATTATAGGAAAATAAGTTACATGGCGATACAATAGCGTTCGTTGCATAAAAGAAATTCTAAACGAAATTTCAAAAACAGTCATTTGACCGCGCGTGGGAGGTTTAGTGTTAAAAAAAATCGAAGGGTTAAACAGAACATAGACAAAACAGGAGATAGTATGAAAACTTAAAAGCATACGCCAAGTAACAATAAAAGCACACGTAACAACAAAAACCACAAAATAACAACAGTGTCCAAAATTTTGACTTTACTTGAATATAAAATTGTTCGAGGCACCAACCCGAAGGTATTTTTCCTCTTCATCTAATTTGGGCCTATAGGCAACTAAATTTCTGAGATATCTGGATTTAAAAGACAAGGGACAAATACAGAACATATACAAGAAAAATATAAAAACTGTAAATTGCTTTTGATTATGGTACAGAGAGTAACAAATAAAAAGTAACATTTAGATAAAAAATATAAAATCTGAGACAGTGGTTCCGAAATATATACCAATATGTCATAAGGTAAAAGCATTGGGGAGCACGATATATATATATATATACAATACACACATAAATACACATACATGAACACATATACATATACACACATACAAACTACAATACATACAAAAACGGCGTAGCAGCAGGCAGCATCAATTAACTATAACAAAATAAATGGAAAATATATTAAGCTTGCATTAAATATAGTGATGGTCACTAACATTCGCTCTATTAAGGTGCTTTTTTGCTTACTAATTAAAGAGCCGACTAAAAATGCTAAATTTGCCATTTCGTGTTAGCATTAAGCCACGGATCCCTATGTAAAACTATAATATGAACACGCGAGCCTTTTTTTTTATATATGCTCATGAAAATACTTAATATTAATTATTAGTGTTTTTAAATGAATTTTTATGGTTACCAGTAAAAGATTTAAAACATATTTGTTTAATAAAATTTTAATATCATTATAAGACCAGGGAGAAACGACTTATTAAAATATATAGTCGTTTATATCTATTTATGGCCTCCGTTAATAGATATAAACGACGATATATTTTAACAAGTCGTTTCTTCTTCTTGGTCTTTTAATGAAATGCTGATGTAAAAGTTGGCATCTTGAGGTTTAACAATAGTATAACTTGTTCTCACGATATTGCCACACATTAATTATTTAGGAAATTGTTTTTTAGTGTAAATGCGCGAAAAAATTGTTTAGAGTAAATACTAGTATAAGTTAAATTAAGATAGTTATATTAATTTCTAGCTGAAATACCCGTTCTACGCACGGAAAGAAAATAAGTTACAAAATTAATACAATATTTATAGCGAAACAAATAATATTCTTAATTTGTCACCCATCAGGGGGAAACACAGTATTAATTTGTTACGAAATTTTATTGGCAAGGTCATGCAAGAACTGGAAAGATTGATAATATGGAGAAGTTTAAAGATTTAAAGAGGAATAACTCTTATAATTGTTAATAATAATTATCCGAAAAACTTTAATTAAACATTTACGTCAAAATTGTTTGTTAAGTTTCACAAATTGGTGAGAATATAAGAAGAAAAAAAAGAAAACGATTTAAAAAGGTTCATTTGCCAAATTCAAGATTTTTATATTTTTTTTTTGTACGGTAAACCCAATGAATATGCGAGAGGGGACGGTTCCCCAGCACTTCCCTATCCCCTACCCACTACTAGACGATGGACGCAAACCCATTCCCCCTCTGACACTTGTACCACGTGGGGGAGGAGTCTACAACAACAGTTTTCGATTTCGACACATAACTCCTCGTACAGGCATACCATCATACAAAGAAAGGGAGGCCGCATCGATCAAGCCGATTATTAACCCATTTCGCCCGCTGACCTTTGTACTCTGTGAAGGGAATGTCGCCCTTAACTGCAGACGATTTCGTTCACATTACTCCACGGGGAATCGTGTATGGGCGATAAATGAAAAGCCGTGGTATAGGAAAGTGGGTCGCGTCGATCAGGTCGTTTGTTAACCCATTTTATCCACTGATTTTTATACCGCATGTAAGAAAATGTCACTCTTGGGGATGGTTGGTTGTTTGGGTTTTAATGGCGCAAAGGGCCAAAAATGGCCAAGCTGCGACAATCACTCTTGGGGACAGGCAGTATATATTTCCACCCCAATAATTCTATGGGAAATCAGCCTTCGTGAATAAATGACATAACATAGAATAGAGGAAGGTAGGCCGCGTCAACCAGATTGACCATTTATACACTCTTCCTCTGACCTTCCTACCACGTGGGATCCAAAGTATTCATGAACGAATTATTACGGTAGAGAGTGGCTTGTAACTACAAGATAGCTTGCTTTTTCTAGGTAAGATTTAAGCAACAACTCTGTCAAAATTCATCTTCCTGGGTATACAGAAAGTTAGAAAATTAGTGATGAGTCAGTGGATAAGTGGCAAGGATTTTTACTTTTGGCAGTTAGAGTTCGAATTTTTGAAAATGAAAATCCGTTATCAATTTTGGCTTAAAATGCCATACTCCATGCCAAATTTAATTTCCATAGTTGTTGTAGTACGGAATATCCCGTTATCCAATCATATTTTCACCATTTTAACATTTTATTTTTTTTGACATTAATTTCGCCATTTTTATATTTTTTTACATATACGATCATTATTTAGTTTATTTTGCGATATTTTATTCATTTGGCGAAATTTGTTATTCATCCGGTGAAATTTTAATTTATTTGGCGATATGTTTATTAATTTGGCGACAGTTTTTTTATTTGGCGACATTTTAGTGATATTTAGTCATTAGCTTATCAGAATGCTCCTCATAGGTTACATAATATTAAAATTTTCCATTATTTCAATTATATATTTTGCATTGTTACGTTCTCCTTGTTAATCTTATGGGAAGGTTTTTAAAAAAAATCGTTATTTTGGCAGTTCGAGTTCGAATTTTCAAAAATCCTTTCTTAGTGCACCCCTAGGGCCCAAGATGAATCTGTGTAATAAATTTCAGCACTCTAGGTCTTTTGGATCTGGAGATCTCGTTATCAATGGGTCAGTCAGTCAGTAGCTTTGGCTTTTATATATATAGATAGCATGGAGGTAGGAGTAACAGAAGGGAACGTGTCTTACCTCCCGGCATTGTCGCGATTGAAGTAACTGTAAGGGCGCGGCGCCCATGTTGGATACACCAAAAAAAGGGAAGAACTCGCGTAGTGTGCGTGGCATTTTTCTTATTTCATTCATCTCCTTCAATTAGATGCCATACACTTATGAGTATATACCATCAATTTTATAACTAGGTCTTTTTTATATAAGAAATTTTAAAATTCAGCATAAAAACAATTTTGTTTTATTTTAATCTCTAGATTTTCATAAACTTTTAAGAATAAAAAGTATGAGTTCAAACTAGAAACTTCAAAAATAATATATATATTTTTTTTTTAAGGAATTGGGTGCCTATTAAAAAATAACATTTGTAAAACGTTACGCTAAACGTTAACTAAAAGTAAAGGTTTCTTAAAAACATTCTCTTAGTAAAAATCTATAATAGTTCCCATTTCTTTAAACAAACAAAATAGACAATTATAACTTTATGAAATCAATATTCAACTACTTAATTATGGTAATTGTTTATATTTTAGTTTGATTAAAACTGAAATTAACAATATTGTAAAAAAACAAAAAAAAAATTTAAATTGATAATACGTTTGAAAAACTGTTTTACAGATTCGTTCTTTACCTAAAGGTTTTTCCAGTAATAAACCAAGTGAACCTTGAATTATTGATGGAATATACAAGGTGAACAACATCTCTGCAATTGAATTCAATTAATAATATCAGAGGCTTTTGCATAATGACAAATTTATAATTTTTTTCAATTTTTAATATATCTGGCGAAAAAACCATATCGTATTCTTTACAAACAAAAACAATTACAAATAGAAACAAAAATGAAATAATATTACGAGCTTTTCTTCATATTTAGATTTTACAAATGATAATGTTGTCGGAATTGTCTAGGATAAACAACAACAATATAAGGATAGCATTTTAAATACACTCAACTTCTTTATTACAAAACCTTTAATAAAATAAATTCTAATCTTTTTGCATTTGTTTTAAAAAACCACAAATTAAAACATTATCGTTCATCTACTAAAAAATTGTATTTCATGTTGAATGATGATACACTGTGTTTAATTTTAATTTAAACTAAAAACATAGAAATATTTAACAGAAAATATGGAAAGCCAGGTATATTTCCATTATGAACCTTGTGACATTTTGTTATTTTAATGCTTTCATAAAAAAAAAAAAATGTTAACTCGCATAAATAGTTTGCGCAACAAAACAGATTTTGAACCTGATATTTTTAAAAACTATATTTTAAGTTGCATACATTATGGAGTAAAGTTTGTTTACTTTTGTAAACGTTTCAAAAGTAAAACATGACCTTTGCCAACTCAAATTAAAGCTTTGTTGTATATAAAACATGTAATTTAGTACTAATTTATAAATATACAGGAATTTGCTAATTAGTAGTAATTAGTAAAGTGGTTTTTATCATTTATTAAAAATACTTAAGTAATAAAAGTTGCTCTATCTAAATTTACCCCGCAGTACAAACTTTAGTCGCGAAAGTAAGTCGCAGTAATCTGAATCACAGAGCCCAACCAAATTTATAAATTATAAGAAATTTGTAGCAATCAATTTCAAAATTCAGATTTTGTAACTTAAGGAAATCAGTTTATAACCGTAATATTCTCCATAGTTTTCACCTGCAATCGCAATAAACAAAAAATTTGCTTTAAGAATATAAAAGCGGACTTCCCTATAAAAAGTTAATCTTGCGATCTTCTTAAAAATACACTTTGTATAATTGAAAGCTACACAAAACCCCATGCTGCCCAAATAACCAAAAATATCGTTAAAATAATATAAAACTCAGCGCGCTAAACTAGTCGAAATAGTATTTCTTGGTGTGTAGCAAAGATGGCGCCGCGGTTACAGCGAAAGCTTCAAAGCATTCGTCCAATGCTCTCTCCTGTTACTCTTACCTCCATGTTATAGATAGCGACTGAAAAATTTCGATTAAGCACAATAAATACCCATTTATTAAAAATGCATATTATCAATTTAAAGAAGTTTATTTATTTTCTGTTTAATTTAGTTAGAGCATTTAAAAACAAAACGTTAGTACACTACTGTTGGCTTATATGGACTTTCAAATAGCAAAATTTTACCAGTTTAATTATTTGAATCTGCTTTTGTAAAAAGGGGATACCAGGTGGCTTAACCCATATGACCACATAACTCCTCACCAAGTATTCAGCATCCGTTGGTTGAGAGTGAAATATATTTTTATATCAAATATCATACGAATAATAATTGCAAAGGTTATACGAATAGTATAATATACTATAATAAAAATATATAACTAATTCATATTTGTTTAAATAAATATTCAAAATTTAGCCAATTTTGTATATTAAACTTTTCGTTACGGCAACCGGCCGAAAGCGAAAGTACTTTTTAATGAACCACGCGTCAATGCCAAATGTGCGATAATACGCCAAGTTAATTTTTTTACCTCGTATCTAACAAAATATCGCGAAAGTTTACAGGTTGAATGCACTGAACTCTAACTGTAACTTCTGGAACGCTCATAAGCAGTTCCTCCTATGGATGCGGTTGAAGCCGTACTGTAACCAGCAGTACTCTACCTCAACTAATTTAAAAAAATTATTTTGTGGGTTTATTCCTTCTCAAACTGTTATAGAAATGTCAAATATGTTTATATATTTTATTTTCTGCATACAGAATCAATTTGTATATTACCACAAATATAGTATTTCTTTTGCTGAGTATCCACTTATTATTGGTTAAAATGGATTTCAAAGAATAAGCATTCAAAGCAGGTTTCAATGGAAAATTAAAAAAAAAATAGCCGAAAGCACTACAATTCGGCATGTTTTAGCATGAACAATATAAAAAATATAGAGGTAGGAATGGAAGTGGGGTACAGTTTTTTTACCTTCAATTGGCTTCAAGTTACCAAACTGCTTTGCCCAATCAAGAAGTTACAGTTAGAGATCAGTTGTTGAATAGTATTTGGTTAGTTAAAACTAAACGTCGACTTGTGGTAACAAATAATAATAAATTTATCACCTATTTCGAATTTTATTTGAAAATGTTTGGACCCCTTGTGTATTTTGTGTGTTACTATTTTTAATTAATTTTTTTCTAAAGTGAATATATATATATATATATATATATATAAATACAAGTAAAAATACTGAAAGATAAGCAAGAGTATAAATTACAAAAAAGAATACATGCCAAAGTGTTCCCCTCTCTTCGTCAAGGAGGCCGAGAAGAACAACAAAGGCTAGCAGGCGTTTCTGATGGCTAAGCGTAAAATATCCGAAACTTAGCCAGACCTCCAACGCCTAATGAAGCAGAAAAGCAAAAATGAAAAATAAACTACGAAAACAGACAACAAGCAAAAAGCAAACACCCAACAAGAGAAGACACACGTTGCCAAAAAAGACAGCAAACGTAAAATTGTAATAAGAATAAACAATTTAACATGACGTAAAACAAAAATTTAACAAGACATAAAACAAAAATTTAACACACCAAGGCCTTTGCCTTCGCTACACAAGGATCAATGATCGAAACCATAAAAGGATCAAGGATTGAAATTACAAAACCACTAGGAAAACCATTTAATTTTAGTTTATTTTTAAGAATGTCGATCTCTGAAATCAAACCCTGTTTGGAGTTGCGTATTTTATGAATTCGATTTAAATAAGAAATAATAATATTTCTATGTACCCTATTACTTATGTTTGAGGACCAATCCGTCAAAGAAATAACATGAAAGCAAAATTCTTTTTTTTTATCAAATAATCCAATAATAATCCTGTCATTTTAACAATTGATATATCAAGATCTAGGTAATTAACTCTATTACTGTTTGTATTAGTTTGAATTAATTTCAATTCTTCAGTATATATATATATATATATATATATATATATATATATATATATCTCCAAATTTCGTTGAACCTATTTTCATTAAATACACACAAATCGTCTATATATCGTACTGCTTTAATATTGTACTTTTCTATAGCTTTTATTTCATAAAAATATAAAAAATTCATAAAAATATAAATTAATATATATATATATATATATATATATATATATATATATATATATATATATATATATATATATATATATATATATATATATATATATATATATATATATATATATATATATATATATATATATATATAAATTAAAAAAAATTAATTCAAAATAGTAACACACAAAATACACAAGGGGTCCAAACATTTTCAAATAAAATTCGAAATAGGTGAAAAATTTATTATTGTTTGTGGCCACCAGTGAAACCTTAAATTAATTTAGAATATAATAATATAAAAATTTAATTTTAATAAATGTGGTGCATCATCAATCATTTATTAAAAAAAAAACGTTTAATGAAAGTGGCAGCAAGGTAGCATTTGTTTTCGTATTTTTTTAAGTTGTTAAATATGTGCTTTGTTGAACATTTATATTGCGGTAAATAAAAATAATTTCTATTATTAACCGTAAATTACAAATTTTGTTTCTTAAAAAAAGAAATCACTATCAAAAAAGAAGGCACAAAAGGAAGCAAAATAATAAAAAGAAAAAAATTCAAAATCAATAAAACTTAAATTGTTAAGATAATTTAAATTATTTACACATCAACAACTTTTGAAAAAGTTTCCAAACCATTTCTACTTTTCTGAAAATCGAAATAAAATTTAAAAAAAATATTAACTAAAAATATTTTTATTCTTTTCTTTTTACAGCTTCTCAGAACTTTTTTCTTACATATGCATTGCAGAATGTAGGAAAATGTGTCAATACATAACATGTCTTTCGCATTTTCCTTATATCAAATTTTTGTTCTTATTCTTTATTTATTTTCAAAATGTTTTAAATATGCCATTAAATCACAATTTTATAAAGAACATATGCGTTAAAGGTATTGACGAAAAATTACATGTAACACATCTATGCTTCAATGTATCAAACCAAACTTAATATAATTTAGTGTAATTACAAGAGGTTTAAAAATGTTCTTTAATTGGAATCCGCTAAAAACTTCCGTTGGTCACTCATATATTATAAACTTTAAACGTTATGTCAACTCATAATAACAGAAACCGAATTATTTTATAAGAAATACTGATGATACTTAAAGATTTCTACACATCCAGTGGCGGCGAATCGCTAGCTAACAAATCACACTATAATCGCTACTAAATTTAAAGCTTTAAGTAAAATCAGTATTTCTTATAAAATAATTCTGTTTCTGTTATTATAAGTTGACATCACGTTAAAAGATTACAATATATACATGGTCAATTTTTTAGCGGATACCAAGAAAATTACATTTTTTAACCTCTTGCAATGACACTAAATTATACTACCTTTTGATCGATACATTGAAGCACATATGTGTTACATGTAATTTTTCTTCAATTAAAGGAACGCATATGTTCTTTATTTTTTTTTCGATTTAATATAAAATTTCGATTTAATGGCAATTTAAAAAATTTTGAAAATAAATAATAAGAACAACAATTTTATACTTATGAAAATGCGAAAGTCATGTTGGGTAATAAGATATTTTCCTGTAGTGTGCGCTGCATATGTAAGAAAAGAGTTCTGACAAGCTGTAAAAAGTAAATTATAAAAATATCTTTGGCTTATCATTTTAGTTCTATTTACAAAAAAAATAACAATAATTAAGAGTATTTTTCCAAAGTTTTTGATGTGTAAATAATTTACGATGTATTGCTTTTCAAAAATATTTTTATTAAATTCCGTTTTAAGATACAAAGCTTGTACTTTAGGGTAATGATAGAAATTATATTTATCTAATGGGATAGTTTTTTAAAAATGTACATTTTTTGGCATCTTTTAGAAAATCGTAAAAAAAAAAGCCGATCCGCAAATTAATTTTTCTTAAACACCACTTTCTTTAAAGCGGTTTTTTTTAAACTTATTGCTTGCAGCTGCCGTTGCAACATCTGAACATCATTCCAATTGCGGCGTGAGCCCACGACGGTCAGGATGCCGATCTGCTCCGCTATTTAATGAAAAATCTTTAAAAATTTTGATTACGTTCTCATCTGTTCGAGCCCCATTCTGAGTGGACCATGGCAGATAATAACGAATATACTACTTATCATAGTATTCTTGGTAATGGCACTATCACCATTTCTAACAAAGATCAGGCGCCTGAATTCGAGTGGTTTACGGCCATCTTCGATGACCCATATAACACAGAATATATGGCGTTGATAGACAAATTCCACATGGACTGGCCACAACTCTGCAGCACTGAACGCATAGTAAAGGAGAAAGAACTCCGGGCTATGGAAGAGGTTGTCAGAGGGATGGAGGACAGTTTCAAAAAATCCAAGAGCATCAAACAAGTGCTACCCAAGCAAGAATTGATGAATCCAAAACCAGTTTTTGTAAAAACAAAAGGTAAAAAAACAAAAAATAAAAGAAAGCGTCTGACGAATCCACCCGTCGCGGAGGACAAGTTGGGCGCACCAAACAAGGAACATGACTTGGAACCCACCGTGGAACCGTCATCGTCTCCACAGCATGAACAATCATCATCGGACCTGAACCCCCCAGTGAAGGCGATGGTGATTGACAGTACCAACGACAATAACATGGATACAGAGGAAACGGGAAACAAGGTCTCTCCCCCACCTCCACCTATCCTCCTTAAACCTGGTAATGACACTCTTTCTTATCTCAAGGAACTTAATAAACTTTTCAATGGCACACTCACATGTGAAAATTCAGAAAAATTCATCAAAATCCAAGCACCGGACACTTTTGTTCGCCAAAAATCTCTGGACTTTCTCAAAACAGCTAACTGTGAATTCTTCACTTACGCACCCAAATCTAATGCAAACCTCAAAGTGATAATTAAAGGACTCGTTCCGGAAATCAAAACAGAGGACATACTTGACGAATTGAAAGGTATGAACTTTGAAATTACTAAAATTGTTCAATTCAAAAAAAGACCCACCAAAAAATTAATTGGTGTTTACTTAATCGATCTCCCAAAAAATGATTTTAACCTCAAAATTCTTGAACTTAAAAGACTTTGCTTTTTCGACATTAAATGTGAACTTTTTAAACGCAAAAACGCAGTGGCCCAATGTTACAATTGTAACCATTTTGGGCATATTTCTTCCAATTGCTCTATGACAATTCGTTGCCTTAAATGCGGCGAGGGTCACGAAACAAGATCATGTGCCATTCAATGGGTTGATAACCCTAAATGTATAAATTGCGGGAACTTCGGCCACGTCGCCTCCTGGAGACATTGCCCGGATTTTCCCAAAAAGAAAAACTCCACCTCAACGGATGTTGTTGTGCCAGCACAAAATGCACAAAGAAAGCATAAAGTGCAAAACACAACACATCAGAAACCCCAAGAAACAGCTCCAAAAGGACCCCCCCAACAAAATGCATTCCAGGAATATATGCCATTGTTGGAGCTCCTCAAAGAGTTAAATATCATGTTCAATTCCACCCAAGGCATACAGATGTTAACGACTGCCATTCGTGTCCAGCCCAACATCGCCGACAAAGTCAATGCATTCATCTCTTTCTTTGATGTCGAAAAAACAGCAGCGAACTCAGGTGGAACGCACTGATTCTTCTCATCAATAAAAGGTACTTCACTTCTACCAGCGGAAGCACTCGACGCACTCCCCTGGAGGACGTGTTTAGCTCCGCCCACCTACTAATTTCTACTCCAAAAATTGTGCGGCTGCATCGTCGCACCACCCTGGTGCGTGTGACTGGTGCCAGACTGTCTGGATACCATGATTACTCTCCCCTCCAATCAGGAGAGGGTAACCCCAACCATCGACCAATAGGATTGTGCCCACAACCTTTTGTGACTTTTTACCTGGAACTTTGCCATGTTACTCCGCTCGCGGAGTGATACGGCGGACTCTTTAACTTTTAGGGCATTTTTTCTCCCCTCCAATGAGGATGAAGCAAATTCTGTCTCAACCAATTAAGAAGTTCTCTTCTTCTAAGTGACTCTCCCGATTCAAAGTGACTCTCTCGATTCTGTCGATGCCATTTTGACTGTATACCCTAATGTTCCTCGTCCTGGCTTGTTGCCTAACGAGTGATTTTGTGTTGTAGTTTGATTTTTGGTCTTTATTTGTTGTGCTGTATTGTGTCGTCCATCTAATGTTAAATACCATTCATGTACCATCTCATGTAAAAACATCAATTTGTAAGGGTTATAGAAGCTTCGCTTCTCGGCACCTAATCTAAATAAATTTCAGCCAAATTTCAGTTGCAACATCTGAAATAGACTGAATTTAGACTGAATTTATTCGTCTAGGTGCCTAGAAGCGAATCTTCTTTAACCCTTCCAATGAATTTATCTTATCCTAAATATTTGCATGATTTGTTTAGCATAAGGTAAGAGGACAAAACAGTGACAACACACACAAAAAACAAAGATCAAATCGTCTAAATCCAGCACATTCTCAGAATGAGACATGTCAGGGCGCATTAAAGGAGTCAAAGGATGGGCATGGGGGTTGGTGTCGAGGACAACTGATGATAGGAACAATGAATGGGAACACAAACTCCCAAATCCCAGGAAAAACAACTTCCCGCAGAAATGGTGAATGTACTGTGAATTTAGGAGAAAGCACTTTTCTCTGTACATAAAGTAGAAATCTTCAGAAAGTCTGAAGTAAACATGAAGTAAATGAAAACTCAATGCTCTCAAAACCAAGAGGATGATGGATGCAGGAGCCTCCAACAACAGCCTAGAAGGAGTGATGAGTAGTAATTTGATAGGAAATGTTCAAGTAACAAAAGCTCTAGGTCTTTTCTTGTTGACCTCAAGCCTAGCATCATAGTTTGGAATGCGAATGATCTCTGTGTTAGAATGGTTGGTAAGTTTATCATAAAATTTCTTGGCAATCTTTTGGTTGTATTTCTTGAAGCTGGGAATATCAAGTGCTTTTCTGATGTTATCTGTGTTGAAATATCTTCTTGCTTTTGCAATAGTTCTAATGATTGAATTCTCTAAAGTTTGGAGTTTTTGAAAGTTGGATTTTGCAGCATATATGCGACGGGTGGATTCGTCAGACGCTTTCTTTTATTTTTTGTTTTTTTACCTTTTGTTTTTACAAAAACTGGTTTTGGATTCATCAATTCTTGCTTGGGTAGCACTTGTTTGATGCTCTTGGATTTTTTGAAACTGTCCTCCATCCCTCTGACAACCTCTTCCATAGCCCGGAGTTCTTTCTCCTTTACTATGCGTTCAGTGCTGCAGAGTTGTGGCCAGTCCATGTGGAATTTGTCTATCAACGCCATATATTCTGTGTTATATGGGTCATCGAAGATGGCCGTAAACCACTCGAATTCAGGCGCCTGATCTTTGTTAGAAATGGTGATAGTGCCATTACCAAGAATACTATGATAAGTAGTATATTCGTTATTATCTGCCATGGTCCACTCAGAATGGGGCTCGAACAGATGAGAACGTAATCAAAATTTTTAAAGATTTTTCATTAAATAGCGGAGCAGATCGGCATCCTGACCGTCGTGGGCTCACGCCGCAATTGGAATGATGTTCAGATGTTGCAACGGCAGCTGCAAGCAATAAGAATCACATGTATTAGCTGATTCGCATATTAATTGAGGCGATGACATGTGGAATACAGTAAGTCACAAAAAGTAAATTTTACAGGGGAAGCATTTGTTCTCCTGTCCAAGTATCGTGGACTAAATGCAAGTGCCATCTTCCGTCGCTCGTAGAAACTAAACCATTTTGCCGATTGAGTTACTGTTTTTTCCATTCCATTGGCTTGATCATTTACTGTTTTTTCCGTGATAAAAACGAAAAACTGGAAATTTATGACTTACTGTCTTCCCTATGTCAGCCCCTCAATTATCAAATATTAATAACTTAATATTTCGAATAAAGCATGTGGTTCAGTTATTAAAAAAGAAACCTTAAGTTAATAATATCTGCTGTTTAAAATTTTGACGGAATCGAATTTTATCGAATTATATGTTAAAATTTATAATTTGGCACAATACCATAACAAAAATGTAACTGACAATTATACTCAAATTACTAAATTGAGAATGTCTGTTAAAAATATTTAAAAATTTAACAACGGATGCTGTACAAGAATAAAACTATTATCAATCGTAAGATAATTTTAGAACCATTATCCTGAATTTAAAACTGCGTAAAATGACTGTAATTAGTAATAAATCTCATTGTTAAAATCTCACCCACATGCGAGAGTACTCTCTTTGCCATGATGTCATACCTTAAATCTGAAAATCATGATTTTTATATTTCACCTTCAGCAGACAAAATTCCTTTCAAAGTGGTTCTTAAAGGACTCCCACAATTTATTGACTGTGATCGTTTGCGTGAAGAAATTACCCAATTGGGTTTCAATATTGATAAAATTTACCAGCTCAAAAGGCGTGCTAAATTGCACAGGCCGATTTTTGTGATTGAAATGCCAAAAAGCCCTGGCTGTAATAAAATCCTCAAAAATAAAAAGAGCTGATGCAACTCAACATTAGGATTGTACCCTTCAAAAGCAGAAGAGGGCCGATCCAATGTTATAACTGTAACCACTTCTTTCATAAAGCCGAAAATTGTTTCATGCAAGTAAGATGCCTGAAATGTGGTTGTTCAGACCATCAAACCAGGGAATGTGAAATTGGAAGAATGGAAAATCCCAAGTGCATTAACTGTGGTGGTTTTGGGCACATTGCCTCTAACCGAAAATGTCCAGTATTCCCGAAAGCTCAAAAACAGGAAAAGGTTTTGCCTTCCAAAAAAAGGAAACAAGTGATTCCAAGAATTGGTAAGAAGAAAACTTCTCCTATTGTTTGCAAAAAACCCAACCAACCCACTGATGCAAGTGTTGTGAATTCTATGGGCGACATCGCCCTTCTCATGGAACTTTTTAAAGAACTCTCGCCGATCTTCTCCGGAAACCAAGGAATAAAGGATCTTATTCGTGCCATCCGTATGTAGACCGCGCCACTTGATAAACTGCAAATACTCTTTGAGTTTTTTGCCAATATCAACAAGGACGACCTCTCGCCTGTCCAATCTGAAGCCAAGGCAGAATAGGCTCCGCCCCTTCAGATCCGAACATGGTGTGTGCTTTTTTCTTCGTTTAACTAACGTGAGTAACATTTTAAATCATGCACTGATCACTGCTGTGACTCTTATTCTCATGTTTCGTTTTGATATCGGAGTAATGTCTTTTAGTAGATCGCTGAACTGAATAAACGAGAGAGAGATAGAGAGCTGATGTGTGCCATTCCGTGAAAAGATCGGCATTCTAATTGGTTTATAATTTTTTATATTATATTTTCGCTTTTCTCCTTTGATTTTACTGTTGCCACTTCGTGAAGCTTTGATGACGTACGCTAAAAAATGTCATAACATTCGAATGGAACATCGTAGAGACTTGAAAATAGTCGCGTTAAAATTCTTATTTTTTGAACTAACTATTTTGTGAATTTCAAAGCAATGCGTTTTGTAGTTACGGAACCTATAATATACTGACAAACCAACAAACACACATCCGGACAGATTTTGGAGATTTCTGCTTTATAAATAAGATCATTTCTTCAGATAGTGCTGCTTTCGTGTCTATGTCTATCCTGTTGGACAGACATTTTGTTGAAGTTTATCATTTTTCCAAAAATAGCAAATTGGAGAAATACAAAAATTTATTATTTTATATTGGAAATTAAATAACTAAAATAATGGTACTTTATTATAAACAAAAAGATCACCAATGATTTTTTATGATGGATGTATTATATAATTAATATGAATTGTAATTTCATAAAAAATTATTTTGTTTTCAAATTTAAATTTGGTTCATTGCTAGTAAACAGCAATATTTTGTCTTTTTCTATAGTTTAGTAATATGAACAATTCACCGTACCGTTCTCCAAATATTTCCCAAAGCGCTAATAACAAAATTATTATGCTGATGTATGCCATCACATGTGTATGTGAGACGAAATAAATGTTCTTTAAATTCGGTCAATTCAGAAATTTTACAGAAAGATAACAATGTAAAAATGGTTACCAAATGCACTCAACTTTACGCTTTCTCAAAGGGAGAAGTAACATTTTTAGTGTTAGTTTGAAATAAATAAATCCAAATGTACTTATATCATATTCCCAGAGCCCAAATTAAAGAATTATGCGTCTAGGATAGCCTCTCACTGCACGCATACATGTAGTATATGTATGACACGAGTATGCACCTACTACGCCTCGCCGTGCCTTGTGAGAATATCTCATATTAAGATGACATATGTGTCATAAGCGATATGCATGCGGTCCGCATATTTCCTTGTGTGCGCCATGTATGCGGTTCGCATATCGCCCCTTGTGAAGCTTACATGACAGCTTTTTTCGCGATGTTTAAATTGGCTTTTGAAAACAATATTATTTATAAATCACATTTGGTAGACAATATAATTCTACTTTCTTATTTTTTAAAAAAAGATAATTAGATCAATTGGAATTAATTAAGTTAGAATTAATTAAGTTAGAATTAATTAAGTTAGAATAAATTAAGTTAGAATAAATTAAGTTAGAATTAATTAAGTTAGAATTAATTAAGTTAGAATTAATTAAGTTAGAATAAATTAAGTTAGAATTAATTAAGTTAGAATAAATTAAGTTAGAATTAATTAAGTTAGAATTAATTAAGTTAGAATTAATTAAGTTAGAATTAATTAAGTTAGAATTAATTAAGTTAGAATTAATTAAGTTAGAATTAATTAAGTTAGAATTAATTAAGTTAGAATTAATTAAGTTAGAATTAATTAAGTTAGAATTAATTAAGTTAGAATTAATTAAGTTAGAAATAATTAAGTTAGAATTAATTAAGTTAGAATTAATTAAGTTAGAATTAATTAAGTTAGAATTAATTAAGTTAGAATTAATTAAGTTAGAATTAATTAAGTTAATTAAGTTATTAGAATTAATTTAGAGAGGATTATTGATAATTTTTTTTTAGAGGGGGAACAAGTAATTACTCTAAATATAATAATTTTTACAAAGTTTTGTGATATAAAATGTAATAAGGAAAAACAAACCTAAATCAAAGATACAATATTTATAAAAAATAATCATATAATCTGTATTAGAACCCTGTTTCTAGTACCAGTCGATTTAGGAGTTATAACTTTTCTCTCTCTCTCTCCCCTTTTTTAAACTTAAAAATTAATAGGCGTTATCTTATAGTTCGTGAGCTTGAAGAAAGTGTTATACAAATTTCACGCCAACTACAGAGAATGGTTTGCAAATATTATAAGTTTTCTTGATTGTCATGTAACGGATAGACATTTAATCAAAGCAGCTTTACTATAATAACAAACTTTATTATGATTCTCCCATACACTCTGTAATCAAGCAAAAAATACAGAGTGTGTATGGAAGAACCATAATAAATCATATTTTATTTTTCAAATTATGTATTATAAACAATTTGATGTATATATTACATGACATAAAATTAATCTTTCAAAAAGGATTAAAAATAAAATTCACTGAATCGTCGAACACCAATACTTTTTAAAAGTGATAAAATGAAATTACTTCAATTATCTACAAATAACGATTTCGTATATGCAAATTATAGAATACTTGAAGATCTTTGAAAATCTTAAAAAAATTGTAAAGATGCTTCAATAAAAAATAATTAATCGTATGTGAACATTTTTCTCAACTCTTGAAAATTCCAAGTCTATTCTGTATTACTGCATATATTAAAGGCATTTATACTATTAACTTATAATTGTGTTTTTTTATATCTCAGTAAAACACCTAATTTCATTAGGTATTGTTGCTTTCGATTTCATGTCTATCCAATTGTTGGACAGACATATTCTGGTGTACCTATTATTATTAGATATTTAACAGGTGCAAGTTTTTTGCACGGAAATTATTTCAGTGAGGTACCGAGAAGCGAAGCTTCTATAACCCTTTCAATGAATGCAATATACATGAGTTTTTGCATGCAACAGGTGCAAGTTTGTAAAATAAAGTATTTTATTATAAATATTTAGTATCTCAAATAGTGGTACTTTATTATAAACAAAATGAACTAGGAAATTTTTATAACAAAATTATTTCATTTTCGAATTTAAATTTGGTTCATTGCTTGTAATCAGCAATATTTTGTTTTTTCCTAGAAATTAGTAATATGAACAACTCACCGTACCGTTCTCCTAAGAAATCTCAGTGCGCTAATAACAAAATGATTGTGCTGATGTATACCATCAGATGTGTATGTGAGAAGAGATACATATTCTTTAAATCTGGCCAGTTTGGACATTTTACTGAAACAACAATTTAAATAGGGTCACCGAAAACTTTCAACTTCGTGCTCCTGAGCAGCAGTAAAATTTTGCTTTTGGTTTGAAATAAAATCAAAATTTATTTATACTCTACTTTTCTGACGCTTCATTTCAGTAAATGCTGATTATGGTTAGACCACTGTTAATTATATTTATTTGATTTTATTTTGTTATTTTTTATTTAATTTTTAGTAAAACTAAGTTAGGATTATTTTCCAGATACACTGTAAAATACGCCCATATTACATTGCAGTGTTAAAATATCTCAAATTATTTGTGTCCGGTTGTGAACAATTATATTTCATTGTCTGCCAAAATTGCTTATAAGTCATTGATTGTTTTTTTTATATTTTGATATCCATGGATGGCTAGTAGATGATACAATGCTAAAAATTTCAGTTCAACAATGTACCATATCTTGGTGAAACACAGAGGTCTGCAGCAAATTACACCACATTTTGGTGAAATCTAGGTTAAACCAAAAATCATTTATCGGAAAAAATCACCGATACAACATTTTTAACTGCAACCCAAATTTTCGCTGTCGCTGCATCAACAAGCCGATAAATCTCCTCCTCGAAAGTTAACGACGAGCAAGGACCACAGTCGCTTAGAGGATAAAGGCGTTCAACTATGAAGCAGAGGATTCCTAGTTCGAGCCCGATCGGTGGACATCTTATTGGTTATACCTTACCTGACCGGAGCTTTTTTGAACTTGGTGCTTTGTATGTAGTTTGAGATTTCATGCTCTTCCATTAAGGGGATATCACTGTCAGGGAGAGAGGCAAGGGAGTTAGAGACAGTGGGTGTGATCATGACATTGAAGGCCTGGTTCCTTGTAGGGTTTTCACAGTGTGTGGGAAACATGGGAATTAGTCACTGTTTATGACAAATTTTGGTGCATGCAGAACTTTCGATGACGTCGCATGTCTTTGTTAGGACGGATGCAGTTCGGAAACCATTGGAAAAAACATTCCAGGGCTTATTCAAGGTCCTATCCAGGACAGAAAAGTTTTGCCAGCTTGAGGTCAGTGGTCGGACGGATACTGTATCCATTGACCGGCTAAAACCTGCGTTTCTTTTTCATGTTTCTGATCTTGCTGGGGACGAAAATACTTCACCTGTTGCCTCGACCACGCCGGAGACCAGTCCGAAAACCACCAGATATGGGCGACGGGTCCGGTTTGTTGAGAGATATCGCCCGTGAAGTTTCTATGGTCAACTGGACTAAGGGGGACCCGTGTTGCGACCGAGTCGTGCCAACAAGGCGGCGCTAGAGCATACCGCGTCATGTCAACCAGGCAGGGCTGACGGTTATCCGCGCGAATTCGTGAGCGGCTTTTCCTAAAAAGCCTGTCGCTTGCTGTCAGAGCGCCGTTACCTGCTATTACCTGGCTGTAATTGTGATTTCTGGGCGCACAATTTCTTTATTGTTTATGTTAGTTTGTTGAAGTTCAAGGTCTTAACTTACTTTGAAATTAAAAAAGTTCACTGAAGTTGTTTATCGGTAAATTATTCGGAGTCAGATGCAACCCAACACAAGCCCAAATCGGCGCGGTCTAAATAGGTAACAAAAGCCATTTAAGGTAATGATAGTAATTTTATTTAAGCAATATAGTTTTTCAACAATACATGTATTTAGCATTGTAAAAAAACCATAAAAAATATCATTTTTAACTTTCTACCACTTTCTTTGCAGCGTTTTTTTTTAAAGTTCAGATTGCTGATGCACCTATGTTATGATCATTCACAGGTTCGACGAGACTCAGACGTCGTGAGGTTATGACGTGCTCTCTCGAATTCATGAATCTATGATGTTCTATTTTCCGGTTATCAGTAAGCCACTTCATGACGATCACCAACTGATCTTTGACTACATTGATCTTTACAATAAGCATGCTCGGCCAGAGAATGCATCGGACCCTCAGCTTGCTGAGGACATGCTTGGAGTATGTTGCAAGCTTTCCAGGATGTACGTCTACTCTGACTGCTTCGACATGAATAATATCCTGAAAGACGCGGATGCTGTAAGCCTAGCAAAGTATGCTAGCTTCCTTGGCACCCCTGTCCTCAGCTATGACTTTCCGCCACACCCTGTCACCTCCAAGGCAGAGGCCCAGGATGAACTTCCCAATAAGAAGAGGAAGCAGCGGGAAGCTATATCAACCCCTACAGAGGTACCTGCCTACGATCCTACCCAGCCGCCAGCACCTGAAATCGATCAGATGGAAATCGAAGAGATGCTGGCTGCCCATGATGAACTCACTATTGATCTGACTGGGTCAGATACCAATGGATTTAGTGTCGCCCTGGTTGGCTATAATGGGGTTCAGAGTTTCCCTACGCCAACCGCGGAAGTCACTGGTCCATTGGTTATTCCACCCGATTCTGCTCCCACCCTACCCATTCTTCTCAGAGCTACTGAGAATTTTGACAAAACGCTGCTTGAGCTAAGCAGTAATTTCCCGAATGCATTTAATAGTAAGAGTGCCGGGAAATACATCAAAATCTCACCCTCTGACGAGACCACCAAATTTTCCATGATGGCTTATCTCAAGGAAAAGAACCAAGAGTTCTACCTCGAGAGCTGCCCGCCCTTCAAGGTAGTCATAAAGGGTCTACCTGCCGAGACGGATGTCAGCCGCCTGACGGACGAACTTAGCTTCCTTGGATTTCCCCCTCTGCGAGCTTTCCCACTCTCCCGTCGAGGCACCAATAAACCAGGACCAATGTTTCTGGTGGAGCTGCCTCTCCAAAAGGGATCGAACAAAATCCTCTCCCTGACCACCCTTCTCCTGCTCGATGTAAAAGTCGAACCCTTCCGAAATCGTGATATTGTCGTCCAATGCTATCAGTGCAACTGGTTTGGACATACCAGTGCACTATGCTTCATGAAGGCGCGCTGTCTGAAGTGTGAAGGATGTCATGCTACCAGAGACTGCGTTCTTCCAAGAGCCGCCGTACCACTCTGCATAAACTGCCGCCAGACTGGCCACGTAGCCTGTAGCAGAAGATGCCCGAGATTCCCGAAGTCCCCAGCTAAGCGGTCCCAGATCAAGAAAAGAGCAAGCCGCTCTTCCACCAAAATACCGCCAGCCAAACCTAATCGCCCAAACCAATTTAATTCCCAAACCATTCCTAACAGAAGTTTAAAAACTTCCCTGATTCCTCGCCCAAACCTTTTAAATTCCCTTGCAACTACCCGGCAGTTCCATGATGCTGCCGCTATGCTCGAGCTTTTTAAGGAACTAGCTCCCATCTTCTCCGGGGACGGCGGAATTGAAAGATTAATTCTTCGTCTTCGCGAGCAAAAAGAACCTCTTGCCAAGCTGCAAGTATTCTTTGATTTCTTCGCCAGCAAAGTCACCGATGCCGTGGCTCCTCCCCCTGGCCAACCAGAGGCCGGCTCAGCCTAGGCTTCGCCCTTCTGCTCCGCTCCTGCCTTTCCTGATGCCTGATGAGTTCAAAATATCATGGAAATCAATTTTAACCTCATGTGTTTTCAAGCATTCGTATGCAATTCGATCGGAGGTAATGGGGACTTCGGCCCCGGGTACTCCGTAACCATTGTGAAATCTCCTATGTTTTGAAATATTAAATTTAATATTTTTATATATTAAATTAATTAAACATTTTACTGGTTTAAAAATCAATATTACATTTTTTCCTTTAGTTTCGTTTTTTTATAAAACTTCCGACTCCTTGTGTATTTTGTGTGTTATTATTTTTAATTTAATTTTTTTTATATTGAAAATCTGTAATAATTTATTATTTGATTAGTATATTGATCATCAAAGGAAAGAATTCCCCATCGGTCAAGTTCGGAATATTTTTTTACTAGCTCTGTTTTACGTATGTTTTCGCTGCGTTTTACATAGCCCTGAAGTGGAACACTTTAATTATAACCATCCGTTTGAATTTAAATTTTAGAGTAATATACTATGTTGAACTAATCAAATATAAAACTTTGACACATTTATTTTTAATTATTTTTACTATTTAGAGCAGTTTTTTCCAACCTTTCATGGGACAGATGACCACCGAGTTGCATGTTAAACAAGGCCACCATTTTCTTTAACAGCAAAAAATATTCAAGAACCAAATACACATGTAATTCATACTAAATGCTAATTATAACGTAGTATATGCTAATTATAACGTACTGTATGATAATTATAACATATTATATGCTAATTACCATATACTATATGATAATTATAATTAAATACTATATGCTTCATTAAGTTATTTTTTATTATCTAAAATCATTGGTGTTGCATTGAGTGTCAGCTCAGGTACTGTCCTCTTCGTTTGACCAGAGTTAAAAAATACGACGCATCGTTCCCTGGTCTTTCTTTTGAGATTGGCCCCAAACCATCGACGATAGTCCACTGTGTAGCTCAAGTGCAACGTCTTTTATCCAACTAACAGGGGTAGATCCCGAACCGTCGTCAACAGCCCATTGCGTAACTCTGGTGCAGCGTTAATTAAATAATAACTAACATTGTTTGAAATTACTAGGCAGTGTTCTCGAGAGTTCTTTTTGCGACAGATCTCGAAAATAGCTTATTGTATAATTATAGTACGACGTTTATTTTTAACTACCCAATACCGTTAAACGACTGATCTCTAATTGTAACTTCTGGATTGGGTAAGGCAGTTTGTTGAGTTGAAGCCAATGGAAGGTTAAAAATATGTGCCCCACTTCCATTTCTACTTCTATATTTCGTATATTTTTTATGCTAAAATATGCCGAATTGTAGTGCTTTTGTAATTTTTTCTTCATTTGAATTCGTCTGTTTAAAACCCCATTGATAGAACTTCAATTCAATGTAATCTTTGTTTTAATATATTTTGTGTACTACGTAAGCAGAAAATTACTATTGTCGTAATAACTGATTGGTTATGTTTTTGTAACAATAAGATTAAATAGATCGATTTTAATATAATTCCATAATTTCGACGCCATATTTCGAAACCAGTGCATACATCTTAGAATTGCTTTGTTATTCATTTTCCGAGCGTTGTAAACTGCGTAGAAAGGTAATATACGATTGACTTAGGTAATGATGTACCTAATGTACTTAGGTAAGTTGCATTTATCCATTTATGTAAAAAAGTAGAAAGCTCAGTTAAATTTTTTGATTATGTCTATTATTGTATAACTTCAAATGCATAATCTGAAGATAGGAGATTTTTTACATTGGTTGACTATTTTTCGATCCTAAAAAAAATGTCAGAGTGCTTTTTGAATCTATTAATGTAATTTAAATAAATATATTTGATAAACGTCAGGTGTAAACATTCAGCATGTTTCTTCCGATACTTAACCAACTTATAAAATGTAAGTAACTGAACCGTGTATACTAGCATTAAAATTGTTCTTTAACATGCGTATAATGTATAGTTTTCTATTTAATTTTATTAAAAAAAATATATGTGAAGATTCATTAACTAATGCTTGTCTCTGATAATATGATAAATTGGACTTAATACTTCAAATAAATTGAATACAGCTTATTTAAAGTAATAACTATTTACATAACGTTAATGTACGTTTGAGATATAAGAATAAAATTAAATTTTAGAGTGAAACTTAAAAATTAATAGGCGTTATATTATAGTTTGTGAGCTTGAAGAAAGTGTTATGCAAATTTCAAGTCAACTACAGAGAATTGTATGCAAATATAATAAGTTTTCTTGATTGTCATGTAATGGATTGACATGTAATCAAAAGCAGCTTTACTATGATAACAAACTTCATTATGATTTTTCCATACACTCTGTAATACAAATACAAATATTGACGACCCACAACAGGCTCAAGGCCTAACAAGGTTGGTCCATCTAGTACCTCTTAACTAACCCCCAATGCATATCTAACTTCTTCTTAAAATCCGTTACTCCTTTACAATTAACAATATTCACTGGCAAGTTGTTCCATTAGTCTATTACCCTATTATAGAAATAGTGTTTTCTCCCTTCCCGATTAAAATGGGGCCATGACCTCTCGTTCTATCACTCATATTAAAATCTAAATCCTCCACATCTCCTTGTTTGATAAATTTGAATAGTTGAATCAAATCTCCCCTAACCCTTCTCTCTTCCAGAGTATACATATTCAAATTTCTTAATCTATCTTCATAATTCATGCCTGAAAACCCTTGAACCATTTTAGTAGCCCTGTGCTGAATTTTCTCCAACAATTCAATGTCTTTTTTAAGATATGGTGACCAGAACTGTACAGCATACTCAAGATGTGGCCTTACTAAACCTCTGTACAATGGCAAGATAATATCCTTAGATTTTGATGAAACACTTTTCCTGGTGTACCCCATCATTCTATTAGCTTTTTTGCCAGCCACTGTACATTGATGACTCATTTTAAAATCCTCATTTACCAACACACCCAGATCGCTTACAATCTCACTATTTTTGATTTCTGCACCCTGTAAAACATATGCAGCCCTCAAACAAAAATACAGAGCGTGTATGGAAGAATCATAATAAATTTTATTCAACTTTTCAAATTATGTATTATAAACAGTTTGATGTATATATTACATGACATAAAATTAAATCTTTCAAAAAGGAATAAAAATAAGCACTGAATTGCCGAAAACTAATACTTTTTAGAAGTGATAAAATGAAACTACTTCAATTATCTACAAATAATGATTTCGCATATGCAAATTAAAGAAAATTTGAAGTCAATTCTCTAAAAAAAGTTGTAAAGACGCTTTATAAAAAATAATTAATCGAATGTGAACATTTTTCTCAACTCTTAAAAATTCCAAGTCTATTCTGTATAAGTTAAATGTATTTATATTATTAACTTATGATTGTTTTTATTCATATCTCAGTAAAATACATAATTTCATTAGGTATTGTTGCTTTCGATTATATGTCTATCCAATTGTTGGACAGACATATTCTGGTGTACTTATAATCTCACGATATTTAACAGGTGAATGGTTGTTAAATAAAGTATTTTATATTAAATATTTAATATCTAAAATAGTGCTACATTATAAACAAGAAGAACACAGAAGATTTTAATACAAATATAATATTATTTTTAATTGATATTTTATAACAAAATTATATTATTTTCGAATTTAAATTTGGTTCATTACTTGTAATCAGCAATATTTTTTCTTTTCCTAGAATTTTGTAAGCAAAATCATTTAAGGCAATGATAGTTTTTCAACAATACATGTATTTAAAATCATTAAGAAAACCGGTAAAAATATCGCTTTTAACTTTCTACCACATTCTTTGAAGTGGTTCTTTTTCAAGTTTAAAGATAGACAGCAACTTAGATTACATGTAATATTGAATTTTATATTTTTATATACTAAATTAATTAAAGATTTTACTGATTTCAAAATAAATATTATAATATTCATCTTTAGTTTGAGGTTTTTATAAAACTTCCGACTCCTTGTGTATTTTGTGTGTTATTTTTAATTTAATTTTTTCTAAATTGAAAACATATAATTATTTATTATCAGATTAGTATATAGAACATCAAATGTAAAAAGTTCCCTACAGGTCAAGTTCGGACTATTTTTTTTACTCGCTCTGTTTTACATAGCTCTGAAGAGGAACACTTTAATTATAACCGACCGGTTGAATTTAATTTGTAGAGCAAAATTGTACTATTTTGAACGATTCAAATATAAAACGTTGACATATTCATTTTTAATTATTTTTACTGTTTAGAGCAGTGGTTTCCAACCTTTCAGGTGACAGATAACCACCGAGTTGCATGTTAAACAAGGCGTGGACCACCATTTTCTTTAACAGCAAAAAATATTCAAGAACCAAATACACATGTAATTCATACTATATGCTAATTATAACATAGTATATGCTAATTATAACGTACTGTATGCTAATTATAACATATTATATGCTAATTATAGCATAGTATTTGCTAATTACCAAATACTATATGACAATTATTATTAAATACTATATGCTTCATTAAGTTATTTTTATTATATAAAATCTTGGAGTTGCATTGGGTGGCAGCTCAGGTACTGTCCCCGACGTCTGACCAGAGTACAAAAACACAACGCATCGTTCTCTTTCTTTTTAGATAGGCCCCAAACCATCGCCAATAGCCCACTGTGTAGCTCTAGTGCAACGTTTTTTTATCCAACTAACCATGGTAGATCCCGAACCTTCGCCAACAGCACATTGCGTAACTCTGGTGTAGCGTTAATTAAAAAAACCTGACATTGTTTGAAATTACTAGGCAGTGTTCTCGAGAGTTCTTTTTGTGACAGATCTCGAAAATAGCCTATTGCATAATTATAGTAAGACATTTATTTTTAACTACCCAAATACCATTAAACCACTGATCTCTAACTGGAATTTCTTGATTGGGCAAGGAAGTTTGTTGACTTGAAGCCAATTGAAGGTAAAACATCTGTACCCCACTTCCATTTCTACCTCTATATTTCGTATATTATTCATGCTAAAAAAAATGCCGAATTGTAGAGCTTTTGTCCTTTTTTTTTTTAAATTTTCCATTGAAACCTGCTCTGAATGCCTGTTCTTTGAAATCCATTTTCACCAATAATTAGAGGATACTCAGCAAAAAGGAATACTATATTTTTAGCGATATAGAATTTAATTCTGTATGTAGAAAATTAATTATCTAAGCATATTCGACATTTCTATAACGGTTTGAGAAGAAAAAAACCCACAAAGACACTTTAAAAAATTTGTTGAATTAGAGTATTGCTGCTTACAGTATGGCTTCAACCTCGTCCATAGAAAAAACTGCTTCTGAGCGTTCCAGAAGTTACAGTTAGAGTTCATTGCATTCAACCTATAAACTTTCACGATATTTTGAGTTCCAGAAGCCCAGCGGATAAAGGCGTTGACTGGTAATCAGAGAATTGCTATACTCGGGGACAACCTAAGTTGAGCCTTAAAGCAATTGAATATTTATACATATGATAGCTTCCGCTTCAACTTAGGTTGTCTCCGAGTATAGTTCGAGCCCGTGCGATGGACATGACAAAGAATAGTAAAAAGTAGTGATCTTGTGATCGGAGAGTTGCCATCTTCGCTACAAAAATACTAGAAAGTCGTCCAGAACATCCAGCAAATTATATCGGCGTGTGTAAGGGACTAGTGCACGATAAGTATGATCGGGGTCCATTCTGAAAATCTGATGTCTATTGAAAGCGTAGGTGCCAACTCAGATGTTGTCCTCGTCATCTTACCATAATTAAAAATTATGATGAATGGTTCCCGGGTCTTTCCTTCGAAATAGGCTCCATCGGTCGGCAATAGCCCACTTTTCAGCTCTAGTGCGACGTTAATTAACCAAAATTAAATTCACGATGTTTTGAGAGATTTGAGGTAAAAAGTTTAACTTGGCGTATTAACGTTCATTTGGCATTTATGTTTATTAAAAAGTAACTTCGATTTTAGCCGTTTGTTGGTTTCTAAACAAATATGAATTAGTTATATATTTTGTTATAGTAGTTTGTACTAGTCGTATAATAATTGTAATTAATATTCGTATCATAATTGATATAACAAAAGTTTTCACTGTCCAATATGCATATACCAACCAACGAATGCTGAATACTTGGATGGGAATTATAGTGGTATCACGGCTTAGGCCACGATACCTTTTTACGAATCCAGATTCAAATAATTAAAATGATGAACATTTTACTATTTGAAAGTCCATATAAGTAAACAGTAGTTTACTAACGTTTTGTTTTTAAATGCTCTAACTAAATTAAATAAAAAAATAACTAAATAAACTTAATTAAGTGGAGAATATGCATTTTATATAAAATAGGTATTTATTGTTCTTAATCGAAATTTTCATTCACTATAATTAATTTAATTTTATATCATTTTAATTTGAACTAATATTTACTAGGAACGAATTGACACTAAGAAACAGCTACCTAAATATTAATATATTACAATATTACGGAAACAAGTTATACTGTTTTTAAACTTGAAATGCCATATTTTAAATGAGCAATTCTTTTAAAAAAAAGCAACTCCCGGAAGACAATATTTAGAAAATTTAAATTTTTAATAAATAAAGTGTTTTAAAACTTTTACTGGTTTACTTAGAAATTCATTAAAAACTCCTTTATTAATCACAATGTACTTTCATGAGCATATATTAGAAAAAAGGGTTCCCTGGTTCTATTATAGTTTTACCTTGGGTTACATGGCTTAATGCTAATTGGGAACAGCTGATCTCCCGTTATCAGTCGGCAGCTTAATCAGAAAGCAACAAAACACCTGGATGGAGCGAATGACTTCCACTTCCACTCTAAAACATCAGACATCTTAAAAGGGACAATTTGGTGAAAAGATTTGTATGTAAGAAGAAGAATTGGAATTAGCCTTGTGGTGTGTCGACCATTTGGACCTTACATCTCCATCGAATTAACCTTAGTAAGTAGGAAAACTGTAGTGGGTTTAGATATTAACTATGAGGTTACTAATTTAAGATGTGATGGGGCGGGAGGTATCCTGATGATGAGTAATATGCTTCCTGAATAAAATATTCTGAAAGAGAAGATACATGATTATTAGAGACATTTTATGAAATAACCAATGAAAGGATAACACATTTTTATTTCGGTTTTTTATTTTAATATATACACAACAGTGGACACCACGAGCAGCTGTCAGGTTTGGTATGTCGGTTCGACAAGCAAGTTTAAATGAATAAAGAGAAACACTTTTAATATAATTGTAAATCTGATTTTCTGAGCTCGAAGGGCTATTACTCATTCATCTAAATTTATACCTCTATGGCAGCGCAATAAATACAAATGAACTTAAAACATCTCAGATGGGAAAATGGCAGAAATACAGGACGGACAAAATTTACACGGAGATACTAGTACTTACGGAAAGCTTTCACTAACGGACAATGGACAAAATTTAAAACGATAAACTTGTTGTCCTATTAAACATGCGATTGTAAGAATTATAAGAAATACTTTATCTTTATCTTTAATATGGGGTGCAACTCGGTGACAATCTTACGATTTATACCGATTCATCGGAGTTAACGCCGTAGGCGCCGGACATTTGAGATCTGACAGAGCCGTTAGGCGGCTAGAGAGAGAGAGACCAGGAGAGCTGGTCAGAATCCAACGAGGGACGGGGCATGATTAGTGGACGTGGATTGACATAAAAGTCATTTTCAAAAAATATGGGTAGTCTTGGGAATTAGTACCATGGAACCATGCCACTTGGCGTGTGCGTGCCAAGTCCCTATTTAGAGTAGGGACAGGATAGCATCGGAAGCATAGAAGGCCGCAAAGGGCCTAATTTTTGCGTCTTCCATGAGGACTTCGTAATGTAATGAGCTACGGAAGTCGTTGTCTTTATTTAGAGCATTTTTGTAGAATGTTGTATTAAGTTTAGACATAAATGTGTCTAATTTAGGAACTCTGAGGTCTTGGTGAATAAGGTTGTCCCTCACGCATCGGTGGGCATCAACAATTTCCCTAAGGATTTTGTTCTGGCATTTTTGGAGTGTATATTTATCAGTTTTTGTGAGACATGCTATTGCAGGGGATGCATATGTGAGTATGGGGCGGATGGTAGAAATGTATAGAAGTCTTTTATTGTTGAGTGAGAGCTTTGAGTTTCGCCCTAGAAGGGGTCGAAGTCGGGCCATGGCTGCTTTAGCCTTATTAGTTGCATGTTTAATGTGATCAGTCCAAGTTAGTCTATTGTTTATAATGAGCCCCAGATAGTTGGCTTTAGTTACAATAGGAACTGTTTCTCCGAATATATCAATTATTGTTGTGATGGACTTATTTTTCTTGGTTTTACGTATTACAAGTATATTAGATTTCTGAGCGTTAATAGATACCTTCCATATAAGAAATACGAATTGAATTAAAATTCTTAATAAAAAATTGTAAACATTTATACTGGTATTAATTTGTTAAGATTTTTTTTTTTATTATGAAAGTTTTGCTCTGGATTTTACTGATGTTTCAATAATTTTTAAATTAGTGCGATTTAAAATATTGAATTTAACAAAAGTTGTTTAAAAACTTTTTTTAGTTTAATTTCTAACTCTAGATTTATCTGCACGCTTTGTACCAAGAACAATAATTGTGAACAGTCGCAAGTATGGGTATTAGATTGTACAGAATATTCATGGAAATATTTACATGACAAATTTGTATTATATCAAAATAATACTTATTGTGGTCTTTTCAATTTTCTAACTAATATATGAATCGCAGGAGAGGAAGAAAAATATATCTTCTCCAATAGTTCGTTTTTGGTAAAATATTTCATTGTAGAGAATGAAGTAGTTTAGGGTAATTTTTAACCGACTGAAAAGCGCGCCAACCAAAACTACAAAATAAAAACAATCAGAATTTTTAAATTAAAACCGCCAAATCCAGAAGAAATCAATTTTTAGAATAATGTATTTTTAGAATTTATATTTATTTTACGCGTCAGTTTTTCAACAATGCATCTATTTAGCAATTGAAAGAAAAACGTTAAAAAATATTATTTTTAATTTCCCACTACTTTCTTTGAAGCAGTTGTTTTTGAAATATCGTTTATTGTGGCTATACCTATTCAGAAAATTATTAAATTTTATTTTTATACATAGTAAGTTTTATTAAAAAGTTTACTGGTATTAAAAAATAAATATTAAAAGGAATATCAGTTTGAATTTTATTCGAAAACTTCCGACTCATTGTGTATTTTGTTTGTTATTATTTTTAATTTAATATTTTTTTAATTAAAAATGCATAATTATGTATTATCTGATTAATATATATAATACCAAATGTGAATAACTTACATTTTTTAGATGTATGATAGTATCTATAAGTCCACAATCACAGTCGGTCAAAATTTCCATTGCATCGAATTTTTTTTAATTATCTGTCAAATTTCGAATAAAAGTTATAATTTGATAAATGCCAAAAATTTGAATTGTCAATTATATGAAAATTAGTAAAATTCAATTTATGTGTTCAAAATATTTCGAAATTTAAAAACTGAGGTTGTACACTATTATCGATCATAAGATAATTTCATAAAGAGTAACCGGAATTTAAAAATGCGTGCAAACCAATGTGATTAGTAATGAATAATCGAATAGCCTAATAAGAAATAAAATATATTGTTTGGTGACGAATATTCAAATTCTAACTTCGTTCACATCCACATTTACACAGGGTGTTTTAAAAAAGATTATACACATTTTGCCACATCAAAACGAACAATTTTCGTTATAAAATGAAGGTCTCAATTGAAAATTTTACTCCCTATAGGATGTTTTCATGTGCTATAATGCCTTTCCACAGCTTGCATACATAGAGTATTGATACAAATAGAGGAATAAAAATGCTGATTTCCGTGTGTCCATCATTGAAACCACGTGATATGAGGAAATGCCAATTCATTCATGCCCCAATATTACTTGGCAGCCTTGGCGACTTTCAGAACTAAACGAGATCGAAGTATTGTAATATGGTTTTGTGTTTCATTTTGTATTTAAATATCGTTTTTTTTTTGAACGAGTGGCACAATTTAAGGGAGTTTAGTAGATATATTAAGGAGATTTTAGTTTGTAGAATGTAGTTTTGAAATAATTGCATAACGTTTTTATGTAAAAAATTTACCATAAGCGAAGTTCTTTCAATTATTATTTTGTATACTTCAATAAGAAAATATGAACAATAAAACCTGAGAAATAGAAAGAGTTTCGCTTCTTCGAGTATTGAACACAAATAAAATATTTTCGTTTCGTTAATGAAGAGGATATATTTAGCGCATATTGTTTGAAACTAAGTAAATACGTACATATATGTTAAAAAGTTGAATACGGACAGAACGCCTTATCACCAAAAGAGAAGAAAGGGCGCCCAATTTGAAACTCCTGCAGATGTCAGAACGCCAAATGTGGCAGCGCTATAAACACGTGATGTGGGTTTTTCTTTTCAATGTTGACACCGCAGCCTTATGAGAGTCTGGTATTGAAGGCGCTCTCTATTTAATATTACAACTCTCTGGCTGCATATAGCCAATTGGCTTCATTTGAAATTAAAATAACGACTTGGAATAGAACTGTATATCAATTTAGAGGCTATTAGTATTCACTATAGCTATATAAGATGTTTCTATTTGTTAGAATGCTTTTCAAAAACCTGTATATAACCAATAGGTTTCGTATGAAATGAAAATAGCGACTTGGAATGGATTTGTATATCAATTTGGACAGGATTAGTATTCACTGTAGGAAGCTTTTATCCGCTAGAATGCTTTTCCAAAGCTTGCATATAACCAATGGTTTTTTTGTGAAATGAAATAGCGACTTGGAATGAATCGGTATACGTATCAATTTGCAAACAATTAGCATTCACTAGAGGATGTTTTTAGCTGCTGCTAGAATGCTTTCCAAAGCTTGCATATGGCTTCGTGTGGGGGCATGCAATGGGCTTCGTGTGAAATGAAATAGCGACTTGGAATGGATCGGTATATCAATTCGGAGAGCACAAGCATGAATTTTGTCTGGTATGTATACTTATCGGCAACACGTCTGTTGAGGAAGCGCTTTTTTCGTTTCTCTGTAAGTAACTTTACAGACACAAAACGCGTTTATCAAATTGATAAATTGATCTACTAAGACCTTGTATATACATTTGTACGAGATAATCCCAATTTGTTTTGGAGATGTTGTTTGTTTTTACCAAATGAAATATACTCACAGCAGACTTTATTTATTAGATTTCATTATAGAAAATATTTGAAAAGAAAATTACAATTCAATAACAATATTTCTGAATTCCGCTGAGTTTTTATTGATATTTTCAATCAAAAATAAGAGTCGGGAATCTTTTTGAAATATTTATTATTTTTGAATCTCGGAATTATTCAGAGTAAATCGTTAAGAACACAATCTAAAAAAATATATGAAAACTCTTCTGAGAGAATAATATTTTTTTGTTACGAAAGTTAATACCTTTATTAAATATAATCATTGATTTACTGAGTAAGTATTTAGTTTTTACCGAATTATATTAAAAAGATTTTACTCGTGAAAATTCTCTGAAAATTCACAGAACATGCTTTTTGAAATTAAAATATTTAATGTTTATTACTATTTCACTACAAAACAGTTTGATATGCATTTCAAAATACATAAAATTTAGAATTCAATAAAAAAAAAATCGGGTAGGCATCGTAACTGTAACGTTTGATTAGTGAACACTTTCTAAGCTATCTTACTCTTTCTTGCGTCTTCCGAAAGCTATAAATTCATCTACACTTGTCATAAGTTTATACTTCTTGATATTGTTTTGTTCGTCTTGAACTGTTCTTTTAAGTTATACCGATAGAATGATATTTCAGCTTTATAGCTCAACATTGACTTGAAGACAAGAAGTGTGCTAAATAATAATAAAAAAATAATCTTAAATTAAGATTATTTTATTAACGAACGTAATTTGGATTTTCATCGATGAACTTTGGTGTGTCCTTTGAAAGCAAACCTTATAAAAATAATTTTAAAACTATTTGTAGAATAAAGTGTTGAAAATGTAATATTATTTTCTGTGAAAAGTACCTTTAAAATTTTGATATTTCCTTGGACCCACAGAAGATTCGGTTTTCAAGTGAAAGATATTCCGAATCTTTCAATTGTTTTTAACGTTATACAACGGAATGATTTAAACGCAAGTTCCCTAAATAAAATCCTGGTTATTTCATTTCGATCTAGATTCGTATGGCAAATGTAGTTAGCGTGAGCAACACTCGTTCATAATTTTAATTATTTTATCTTTTAGAAAAAAATATTGCAAAATTTATACTATAAATATGTATATATATTTCATGTTACTTGTATTTTACTTACAACTAAATTTAATGGAAATTGTGTTGCTATATAAATAATTTACTAGACAATGCTCCTATTTTCGTTTAAAAAACATGTTTTGTATATTTTAAACGAATCCTCCCTTTATCAGTTCTTCTTAAAAAAATCCCCGTTGACATTAAAGAATCACCATGTCAAAAAAATGTTGAACTTTTCTTGTTTATAAATGCCACACATTTATTTAAAAAAGGGCACTTTTTGTTATAAGCGATACTTTTACAGTTTTATGCATGAAATAAATACTATAAAATGTTGAGTCTTCAGGGTTTACGAAAGTCGTGGCTCTAGAAACCCTTCGCCGACAATTAATTTAACATAACTTTAACATGGTATCAAAATTCAATTTATTAAAAAAAATGTATTTTTATAACCAATTATCAATCAATTATTAACTTATTATGAATGCCACATATTTATTTAAAATGGGTTATTATGCTATAGTTGATACTTTTATAGTTTAATGCGTGAAAAAATATATTTTTTTATAAAACAAATATTTAATAGTTTATACTGGTATCAAAATTAAATTTATTATTGAATTTTGTATTTTTTATATAAATCACTTATTTCTAAACCCGCTAGGTATACACGCTAAGTGTTTACACGAAACAAAAAAAAACATTATTTTCTTGATATAAATGTAGATTTTGGCTTAAAAAAATATCTTCTCAAAGTGAATGTTGTTTGTAATTAAATTATTATATATATTCCTCACTTTAATTTTTTTTATTTTAAAAGAGGAGTTTTGCAGTAAAGTACGTTTTTATCACAAAACGTATATTTGTAAATTTAATATTTCATTGGACTGTTACATAAAATTGTGCATAAAATTATGTAGTCTCCATATATCAAATTCTGGTTCTGTAAAAATAATCGAATTAAGATAATACGTTTATTTCAGAAACCCGACAATAGATGATTCAATTTTTTATTCACATTATATGTCCGCATCATGCTATCTAACTATAATTGTTATTTCGAGAGATATAACTAAAAGTTTGGGAAATTCATTTAACATTACGACATATTTAAAAACTATTTGTCCAAATGACTTGCAAATTGATATCTGTCCACTTAATTTGGACAAAGATTTTAAATAGTGAGTCAAAATTTGTTGTTTCCATTGAAAACGTTAAAGTTGTTGTATATTTTAATATGAAGACAACCCACCACAAATGCTTTGCATATTATTTTGAAACAAATTTTATTCCCTACAAAATGGTATATTAAATTTAACCATACGATAAATAGTGTACGAATGAAGGGAAGTGGTTCGCTTTTTATTTCCCCACTGTACTAATGTTTTGTTGTTAAATGCTCTAACTAAATTAAATAAATAAACTAAATTAAATGGAGAATATGCATTTTTAATAAAATAGGTATTTATTTTTGGTTTAATCGAAATGTTTCAGTCACTGTAATTATTAGAACTTTATCTTATTTTATCATTAATTTATGTCTATTCTAAAGCGTTCTTTACGTATTCAATCTAAAAAAAAAGCTTATTTACTAATTAATGTATTGCAAAATTTCGTAAATTGTATACTGTTGTTAAAATTTAAATGCCACCTCCAAAAGAGCATTTACTGAAAAACAAAACATAAGCGTCCTGTTAAAAGTTCAAATTAAAATTTTTATTAAATGTAAAAGTATTAAAATTCTTAGTGGTATTCATAAAAAATTAATTATAACCTATTTATTAATGTCTAAGTGATTTGATTTTGTGCTTAACGTTCTGTTATAAAATGAAAAATAGACTAACACTTCTTTTTATTTTATAGTGTTACTAAAAATCTAAAATTTCGATCTTAACTTTAACTTTGCAATTAGCGAATTATAAATATTTGTGTAATCGAATACAATGAACATTCTTTTTTTTATTAAGTCCCATTAAAATATAATAAGAACTATTCAAATTGTGCTACGAAACGTGTAGGAAAAACATTTAAATTTAGTAATTGACTTGGCATTAAATAGGACCGGCGTTGCTTGTAGTCAATTTCAGAAGTAAGACCTGCGCGATTTTATTTTGTTAATGTAACCAATCGCATATCATTCTCTGTACACTGTGAAAAATAAACTATCAAAACCTATATTTATTCTATTACCTTGAGTAGTTTGATGAGACCTTGAGTAGATACATAGTAAACCAAGTACTTTTTAATTTTTATATTTACGAATTTACATGATATTGCGACAACTATTTAAACTGATGTTTTTGCGGAATGTTCTTTTAATTTTTGTTATATAAAAATTCCTAAAAATATATAATTAAAAAAAACCTTTTCGAACATTCGCCTTGTAATATAATGTCGATAGAAATAATGTATTCTACCAAAACAAAACACTTGGCGATTTTGCTGCAATGCCAATCGGTGATGAAAACCTATTTTATTTAAAAAGTCGCATTTTTTTTTTGTATAAAATTTAAACTTTTAGTGGCAATAACCGTATGTAGTAAACTTCCCATTCATTAGTTTTATTAATGGTGATCCAATAATAACCATTGGTTGCATTCCCAAAGAAACGCAATATTTCCATAAAACATTGCACTTGCACTAAATTTAACAAAAAAACTAACATTAATGTTGCCAAAGACATATTATCTATTCGTTGCATTCCCAAAGAAACGCAATAACAAAGTGTTTAGCAAATTTATATGGACCCCCTCCAGCCACTTTACATTAAAAAAAAACTCTTCATAAAAATTATTAGAAATTATACTGGTAGCAAGTTTTTTTTAAAAAAATATCCATATTATTTAAATATTTAATTTTTGTGCTAGATTTTGGTGATGTTTCAGTAGTTTTTAATTTAGTGCAGGAGTTGAAATATTTTATTTAACGAAATGTACTTAAATATTTTTTTTGTACCTAGACTTTACTAACTAGCAAGAACCATAAATGTGCATAGTCGCACGTATGGGTATTAGATTGTTTGGAAAATTCATTATAAGAAATATATATTACATCAAAATAATATTTATTATGGCTTTTCGAATTTTCTAACCAATATGTAAAACTCTAAATTTAATGCAACATGTAAAAAGGTGTCATGTCCCATTTTTTAGAACTTTAAGGAGAGGGTAAAAACAATAGAACTCTAATAAAACGTATTTGGTAAAACATTTCATTGTAGTGTCTGCGAAATACGTTTAATGAAACACTGATGCAGGATTTAAAATGTTACTTGCTTAAGAATAGCGACGAGCTACTGAAGTCTCATATGGACATGACCCCATTTTACAATTAAATATTTTAAAGCCACTCATCATTCTCCAATGAAAAATCTCAGGAAAACACATAAATTAAAAAAATATACACAATATGACAAACTTTATTAAGCTTTGCATGCTATACAAACTGTCTGTTAGACAGGAATCAAAAGTATTTCTCTTCCGGGTGCCTTTCCAACACTGAACTCTAACTGTAATTTCTGGAAGGCCCATAACTTGTTTCCTCTATGGGCGTGTTGAAGCCAATGTGGAAGCAGCTATATTGTACCCTCAAAATTTATTTTAAGTGATTTAGTTGTGTTTTTTTCATACCATAGCAGTTTAGAATTATTAAAAGTGTATACATATTATATTTTATTTCTTTGTAGAATTGATATTTATATTGCCAAACAAATAGTTCTTGCTTTTGCTTTCCAACCATTTCGACTTTGACATGCAAATTACTTTCTATTTTAATAGCAGATTGCATTTTAAATGGGTTTCAAAATAATATAGAAAAAAACTCAGCCAAAAGTTTTATTTATGTTGGCTTATTTTAAAATGAAACATACACGAAATATTGCGGTAACGATGAAAGTAGGATTTAGTTTTAATGAATTCAATTGTATTCAAGTCAAAAAAGTGCTTTGCTTAATCCAGAAGTTACAGTTAGAGATTAGTGCTTTCTAATGATTGAATGAAAACCTACTTATGAAGTTGTGGAACCACCAGATGGCGCTACAGTGCAGTGGCTGGGAAACAGATTTGATATTAATTTTGAATAATTATATATTTTTTGTTACGCACTAACGATAGACAAACAAATATCAGGGCAGCTAGTTTACGTATAAATAAAAAGTGAAGACTTTAAGGAGACACGAATCCTAAATTTTTTTTATAAATGAATTTAGATATACCACTTTTTTGTATTATTGGAAAATATTTTTCTTAACAAAAAAGAAAATAAAATAAAAAAATTGGACGGGGTTAAGCTTAGGTAGTCTTTTTTAAAAAACACTAATCCTCCTTCAATTTTTAACGTTTTAAAAAAGTTAAATGGATTAATTATCATCAAGGTATATATTACAAACATATAACTAATTTTTTTTTGCAGATTTGTTTTCAATTTTTTTTTTAAATTCGCAACCTAAAAAGTATTTAAATTTTTACGTTTATTAATTCGTAAAAAAAATAATATATAACTTAATTTAAAAAAAGTTATTCATACGTTTATAAAACAAACATTAAAGCTTTAAAAACTTTTAACAGTTTAGTTTTAAGTAAATTTTTTTACAAAACCTTAGGAAACGTGACCGAAAATTAAAAAAAATAAAATATTTTGAGTAAATGACGAATGATGCAAACGAAATGAAGGTTGAAAGATGATAAATGGAATATAAACATCTAAATAAACATACGTTTTCTTTATTTTACTGCTTTGAAATTTTGTCACAACTTCTTAAGTATGTTATATAAAAAATAGCATTTTATTTCGGAATTTGGGGCTCGGGTCTTCCTTAAAAGACTTACGCCAAAATAACTCAATAAGAAATCCTACTGTCACTTGTTTGAGTTCCCTGGGACTAAATGTAAAAAGGGGACGTCGTTTTTTCTCAGAATCTAGAGGCGATGGTTGATCCTTTTCACCAAAAAACGTCGTGTTGGCGTCTCTATTACACAAATCCATCAAAACATTAAAATTGAAAAAAAATGTAACATGACGCTTTTTTACTTTTAGCGAATTCATACCAAATGTAACCTTATTTTTTAAAAAAATGAATAACCTCGTATACTTTTACACTTAAAAACCTCTTGTGAATTGCATAAGTAAACTTGTTTTGGTAAAATTTATATGCCTCTTTCTTTTAAGTGGCATTTCCATGAATTTGTAATGTTAAAGTTAATGAAATATTATTAAATATTGCGAAAATATATTTAAATATCAAAGTTTTTAAAATTTAGAGTGGTAGTTGTAAATAAATATTTTTTTCATAAAATATTTAATTATAATTAAGTATTTGTTTTTTAACTTGATCCAAGCACGTAGGTATAGATTTTTCATGGGGGTGGTTCAGTGCCTGAACAACGGATTTTTTTAGACAACTTATTCCCCCCCCCTCATTTTTTCTCAACCAGAAGGGGTATTTTCCACTAAAGTCCGCAAACTCCCCCCTTCCCCCCAAAAAATTCATAAATTCCCCCGTTTTTTAAAACTTATTAAGTTTTATTTAGTAAACAGAAATACGTTGGCAGATAAATATCGAAACAGCATCATTTATTTTTTTGAAATAGTCACCAATATCAGTCATTAGCTATTTTTAAAATTAGTGAATATATCTCACCCTAATTATGAAATAAATTTAGAGAACAAATTAAAATTTTGAGAATACTTTTTTAGAATAATAGCAAATGATTTTGAAGGATCTTGTTTATACGGCCCCGTTTGACGATCTTTTCCCTTTTTCGCCGAAATCCAAATGCCAGATAATGAAACACGGTGATGTCATGTTAGGCTTAGTTTGAGATACAAATGACCTCAAAGCATGTTTTTAAAGCCTTTTGAAAACTATTCTCCGAGGTAGGACGCCCGAAAAATACCAGGTTTTTCCTCATGCAACTCAACAATAGGATTTATACGATTTTTTTTTAATTTTTCTACTTTTTTAAAGTATTTTTATGATTTTTACAGTAATTCGATTTTTAATTTGTTTCTTCTTGACATTCAATGGGACGGGTTTGAACCATAGAGTAATGATACAAATAGAGGAATAAAAATGCTGATTTTCGTGTATGCATCATTGAAACCACGTGATAGGTGGAAATGCCAATTCATTCATGCGCCAATATTTTTTGGCAGGCCTTGGCGACTTTCAGAACTAAGCGAGATCGAAGTATTGTAATATGGTTTTGTGTTTAATTTTGTATTTAAATATGTTTTTTTTTACGTGTGGCACAATGTAAGGGAGTTTAACAGATATATTAAAGAAATTTTTCCTACTTTGTACTTTTGAAATAATTGCGTTATAATTATGTAAATTATTTATATATATTATTATGTAAAACATTTACCATAAGCGAAGTTCTGTCAATTGTTATTTTATATAGTTCAATAAGAAAATATGAACAATAAAACCAGAGAAATTTAAAGAGTTTCGTTTTTTCGAGTATTGAACACAAAGAAAATGATATTTTCGTTTCGTAAATGAAGAGGAAATATTTAGCGCAAATTGTTTGAAAATAAGTAAATACCTATATATATATGTTAAGAAGTTAAATACGGACAGAACGCCTTATCACCAAAAGAGAAGAAAGTGCACCAAATTTGAAACTCCTGCAGACGTCTGAACGCCAAATGTGGCAGCGCTAAAACCACGTGATGTTGGTTTTTGTATTTCAATGTTGACACAGCGGCCTTACGAGAGTCTGGCATTGAAGGCGCTCTCTATTTAATATAACAACTCTCTGGTTTGAACCCCCTGAACCACCCCCTTACCTACTTGCCTGACTTGATCCCTATTTCATTGTTTGCAATGTTAACTGTACAATAAACTATTATTTTTGCTTGAATTTAACTATTTTATGTCTTATTACTAAAGCTATTCAATTCATTTACAATATAAGAGAAGTAATTGTGCCAAAAAAAAAAGAAGTTTTTTAAGCCATCACAGAGTTAAATTTGATACAACCAAACCATAACCATCGCTCAATAATCTGTGACCATAGTTTTTTTATGAGTATTTGCAAATACGTTTACGACAAACATTACAGGGCCTGTTTACTGAATAGGCCCGTGAAGCCCAGGCTTACACTTTACATTTTTGAGACGCCCCCATATCACACATTCTACATAAAAATTTATGACCCCTAACATAGTTTTTTCCTAAATTTACCTTAAAAATTGCATTACACACTTTAGAAGAAAAATAATGTTGCCACTTTATGTTAAATTTGTTCGAATATTGGAAAAATAATCAAAATATGCAGAATATTAGGAATACTTATTACTTATTAATATATTTTGTTATATTATTTAAAATGTGTTTCATTTAAATGACATTCAGGGCCAATGGTTTTCGTGTATGTAAAAGTTTGGTTTGATGTTCTCTCCAGGGTCTATTTGAGAGCAACGGGACCTCCATTTAATGGTAGGCTTCTATTGCTTCAATGTCTTAATCGGGCCCTGCATACATACTGTTGTGGTGTGATTTGAAACTACCTACTGAGCCTGCCTATTGATACTAAGGATATTTCATAATATTTGGAATACCTGAATATGACTACACTTTAGTGTGACTGATGATCATGTGAGTTTCCGTGGAACTGTTCTTCCGAACAATGTTACCTAACTGAAGAATTTGTATGCTTTAAAGGGAAATTCCTGATTCTGTTATTGAATTCCTGATTTTGTTATTGAATTCCTGAATCTGTTATTGAATTCCTGAATCTGCTATTGAATTCCTGATTCTGTTATTGAATTCCTGAATCTGCTATTGAATTCCTGAATCTGCTATTGAATTCCCGATTCTGTTATTGAATTCCTGATTTTGTTATTGAATTCCTGAATCTGTTATTGAATTCCTGAATCTGCTATTGAATTCCTGATTATGTTATTGAATTCCTGATTATGTTATTGAATTCCTGAATCTGTTATTGAATTCCTGAATCTGCTATTGAATTCCTGATTATGTTATTGAATTCCTGAATCTGCTATTGAATTCCTGATTCTGTTATTGAATTCCTGATTCTGTTATTGAATTCCTGAATCTGTTATTGAATTCCTGATTCTGTTATTGAATTCCTGATTCTGTTATTGAATTCCTGAATCTGTTATTGAATTCTAGATTCTGTTATCGAATTCTAGATTCTGTTATTGAATTCTAGATTCTGTTATTGAATTCTAGATTCTGTTATTGAATTCTAGATTCTGTTATTGAATTCTAGATTCTGTTATTGAATTCTAGATTCTGTTATTGAATTCCTGATTCGATTATTGAATTCCTGATTCGATTATTGAATTCCTGATTCGATTATTGAATTCCTGAATCTTTTATTGAATTCCTGGTTCTGCTGTTGAATTCTAGATTCTGTCTAATATTATTATTGAATTCCAGAGTCTGCTATTGAATTCCTGATTCTGTTATTGGATCGATGATTATATCGATGCCTTTCATGTAGTAAATATATGCCTGTTGCAGAAATTTTTTACTCTCCTGTAAAAACATTAATCCTAACCAAATAACTATGATAATTCAAATAATATTTTCATATTCCAGTTTTGCTACATAAATAAATAACATGTCAATTTCTCCAGCTTCTGTTTCTAGGAAGTTTATTTTTAATTTACATACAGCATGAAAAGTTCATAAATTGAATGGAATAGGCATGTAGGAATTTGACTAAAGATTGAAAAATGTCATTGTGACACAGACGAGGTAGAAAAAATGGAAATTAAAATTATTCCGAATACACCGAGCTAAAATATAAGATCAATATAAGCACTGGAGCGAAGACTAAGCGTGGTCGACCACTTTACTACTTTTTGTGCGAAAGTAAAAAAAATAGTCCTTTCGCATAGGTTTGCGTAGATTTAAAAACGCATTTCTGGCTTTCAAAAATACACTAAATGTTACATATTTAAAGTTTTTCCCAACTTACAAGAAAAAGAAGACAAAGGGCACTGAAAAAACAAGTTTTAAATATTTCTGTGACGTCACGTGAGACGTCATAACCAAGGACGAATGTTTTCTCAACCTTTCTTCCGAATTGTATGCATCCGCACGGCTCGGCAAAATACATAGTCGCTCAATGGGAGCCCTTGCTTCAGTGCTTATAATTATATTATATTCTAGCTCGGTGTCCGAATAAAGAGAAAATCGAAATTTTTAACATATCATTAAATATAAGTTTTAAAGTTAAGTTTCTAAATGGAAAACACATATTGCCTAAAGAAATGTAGAAACTGCTATTCTTAACGTCGTAAATATTTTGAAAGTTTTCTACTTATAATTGAATTGCTACATACCATCTAATTTAGTAATAAATATTAGATTTGAATGTGTGTATAAATAATTAAATAAATTAAAAGCATATTTTAAAAAAATAGTTTATTATCAAAACATTGCATTAAAACATATTTTCAATAATCATAACAGGTAAAAACGATCCAGTAACTGAAATAGGCTTTCTTCACTCAAAATGGAACATTGAATGGATATTCTGGATGCGTATCCATGCTGAAAATATAAAAAAATGTCATTAAATTGTTATATATAAAACTAAAAAGAAGTATCAACAATATATATGTTACTATGAAAGTTCGAAAATCAGTATATCTGCAGAGTCACTAGTCACTCTGCAGATATACTAGATACACCATGCCTATACGTGTAAGTTCGAAAAATTGTTTGGTTCAGACATGCTCTGCAGATCTTCTACTGACTCGACTCTGCAGGTATACTAGATACCCTAGGCCAGTGGTCGGCAAACTTATTAGTCAACAGAGCTAAATATCAACAGAACAACGATTGAAATTTCTTTTGAAAGCCAAATATCAACAGAAAAACGATTGAAATTTCTTTAGAGAGCCACATTTTTTAAACTTAAACTATATAGGTAGATACATTGTTATTAACTTATTTAGGGTACTCCTAAGCTGGCCTTTGCTAAAATCGTCCTCAATTTGATTGAGGTGCGTTCGCTGATCAACCCCTTCCCACTCTTCCATCCACACTCGTCTTGTATTTCGTCTATATCCTTTCGTTCATCCTCTCTATATGTCCAAATTATTTTAACATACCTTTCTCAATCATAACAATAACTGAAAAACACCAATGTGAACAATTGCCTTGCATCTCCTTGGAAAGTTTGGGTAAGTCAATTTTGTATGTTGTTTTTAATTTTTGCCACGAAGTTTCAACGCGCCCGCCCGCACGTGGTAATTTGTGGAAGAGCCACACTTAAGAGGCCAAAGAGCCGCCCGCATGTGGCTCGCGAGCCGCGGTTTGCCGACCACTGCCCTAGGCCAATACGTATAAGTGCGGAAAATTATTTGATTTCGGAAATGTACTGGTAAATCTGCAAATACACTACACGTTTCAGAAAAATTTGCGATATTTAAAATGCAGAGTATCCTGACAAATGTATCCAAAATGAGAACCACGCACTTATACTGATTGCTTATACTGAGTACTGAGATAATCATACTGAGATAATCATACTGAGATAATCATACTGAGATAATCATACTGAGAGAATAACACATGATTATCTTTTTATTTACATTAAAGAAGAAAACTTCTAACATTTATTAGCAGATCTATGAAGTTCCATGCGGTTAAAGTCGGAGGTACATGATTAGGAATGACGTCCAACGTGTTCGAATTTCTGTATGACACTGTTTTGATAAATTGTATATAATAGTCTAAAGATTCGTAATTATATAAATGTCTGGTGCAGCTTAGCCAGTTTGGCTCTTGTGCTATTAAACACCAGCAAACCAACCAATCAAGATATAAGTAATTTTTTAAAAAAATTTAGTGCATGTTCTTTTTGTAAGTAGGCAACTTAATAACAATTTAAGAAAATTATTTAAAAATGTAAAACAGAATATTTACCCTTTCCAATAATCCAGTTTAATGTATCGAAATCCACTTTCCAAGGACTTCATCAAGTTCATATCCTCATCTTTAAGAGAAAAATCAAATATCTGAAACAGAGAAATACACAGTTCTGATATTGGACTAGTCTCTGTGTAATTATTCTAAAACGATATGTAGGTAGATGACATGCTTTTCATATATTTTCTTCAACATCGTTTTTGAAATTTAAACAAATATTTTAGAAGTTTCAAATGTATTTTAATAAGAAGCCCACAGGAAAAGTGCTCCTTTCAAAAATTTTAAAGGGAATTTTTGAGATAGAACGCAATGTCAGCAAATTTAACATTACGTTTTAGCCCGAAAATTTACTTTAAAAGTATTAGGTGTGTATCAGGTATGTAATTAAAGTATCAAGATATGTAATTAAGGTATCAAGGTATATATTTAAGGTATCAAGGGATGTAATTAAGATATCTAGGTATGTAATTAAGATAACAAAGTATGTAATTAAGATATCAAGGTATATATTTAAGGTATCAAGGTATGTAATGAAGGTTTTAAGGTATACATTTAAGGTATTAAGGAATGTATTTAAGGTATCAAAGGATATAATTAAGGTATCAAGGTATATATTTAAGGTATCAAGGTATATATTTGAGGTATCAAGGGATGTAATTAAGGTATCAAGGTATGTAATTAAGATAACAAAGTATGTAATTAAGATATCAAGGTAAATATTTAAGGTATCAAGGTATGTAATGAAGGTTTTAAGGTATACATTTAAGGTATTAAGGAATGTATTTAAGGTATCAAAGGATGTAATTAAGGTATCAAGGGATGTAATTAAGGTATCAAGGGATGTAATTAAGATAAGAATGTATGTAATTAAGATATCAGGGTATATATTTAAGGTATCAAGATATGTAATTAAGGTTTTAACGTTGGTAATGAAGGTATCAAGGAATGTATTTAAGGTATCAAGGTATGCAATGAAGTTATCAACGTTTGTAAATAAGGTAACAAGGTATGCAATTAAGATATTAAGGAATGTAAATAAGGTATCAAGGTGTGTAATTTCAGCATCAATGTACGTAATTAAGGTTTAAAGTTATGTAAGTAAGGCATCAATGTATGTAATTAAGGAATCAAGGTATGTACTTAAGAAATGCTTAATGGCATTTCAAAAATCATATACTATCTTTGATTTGCTATTTAATGAAATATAAAATAAAAAATTATGTAATAAACATTTATATTCTTATTTAATTACGAATATATTTTATAAATTTGTGAAATAATACATTTGAATTTTTGGTTTCAGAATTGCATAACAACTATTATCCTTTTTTGCACACACCTCATTAAAATCAAACGTTTTATGAAATACCTCAAAGTTTTCTCTGATCCTTTTAGGGTTAGTACTTCTGGGTATGACTGCAATGCCTCTCTGTACAAGATACCGTAGTAAAATCTAAGGAATAAATATGTATTTAAAATATCATAACAAAATATTAAATATATAATAAAATATTTAAATTAGAAAATGAATACATAAATACAAAAGTTGAAGTTGAATATGGAGCCTTTATTTATTTTATTATTATTATTTATTTATATATACTTTATTTATTATTACAATATTTCATTTGCAGTAAATGAATCTTTGCCTCAAGTGTATATCCCGATTACAAAAACCATTTAAAAAGAATAAATTTTGTAATTTCAGAAACAAAATTTTTTTTGTGCCATGTTCTTCAAAAACAGGGGTAAACTTCACCGATTAATTAATAATTCTTGTTTTTTTTGAGTATTTACAATTTTTTTTTTATCATTTTTTTATTCATTCATCTAAATTTCTGCAAATATTACTGTTATTCAGTTGATCTGTAAATTGTTTAAGTATGGATGTAAGTGAATCTTGTTCTTGTTATACGATTTTATTTATTTTGTATGATAAATTCTCTCAATGTATGATAAATTCTTTCAAATATCATTATTATATCTTTATGTTATGTTCGCATGTTCTCTATATTTGTTATGTAACCATGTTACCTACATTTATTTTTAAAATGTCATTTTTAATTTAAGTTATTATTAAATGTATTTATTTGTTTTTAAAACATTCAAATATTTTTGGTTATTTATTATTTTTAGATTTTGAACTTGAACAATGAATCTCGTTAATTTACATACTAAAAGTTGTGGCAGTTGTATTTATTACCCATTTTGATTTTTTTTTCAGATTTATTGTTAGCATGCATTAAACATAAATCTATTAATAACATTTACTACATACCTTCACAAAAAATGCTTTAAAGGGTTAAAATATGTGTCAAATTTTACTAAATCTAATTAAAGTACACTGCAAAAACAAGTACTTAAAAATGAGTAATACTCGTTTTTGTTTGAGTACAATTGCATCGGAAATGAGCTATGACGCACTCAACTTTAAGTAATTATATAATTTCTCAAAAATGAGCAGTGTGATTTAACATTGTTAATCTCAGCTTCTGTTCAGGCCATCTTAACAAAGCGATGTGACAAAATTGAAATATTTATTCAGAAGATGGTTTTCCACGATATTTGAAGTCGATTGCTTAAATGGAAACTGAATTATTACAACTCAATTATCTTACTTCTCATTCCTATGTTATACTTTAAAAAAAAAAAACATTTCTTCTGTTTATAGCTTCTTCAAGTCGCTCTGGAAGTATACCGGATAAGACACTGGACTTCGGTGGTGCCTTAGAATGTGGGTTATTACCCCGGTTAAGTCTTGGTTGTAATTTTTGATTTTTATTGAAAGTGATTTATTTAGGCAAGCAACTGCTCTTTTTATTAATTTTTACTCATTGTACTCATTTTTAAGTAGGTGTCTTTTTCAAAAATGAAACTTATGTATTCTGAGTTATGAATGTAGTAAAAAATGAGTAAATTTTTCTTATTCTGAGTACCTTTTTTTAACAGTGTATAGAAATATAATTTATGTTAAAAGTTAGTAAATAGACCATTACTTGTGCAGGCGATTTGCCGTATGTTCTTGCAAGATGTTGAACTTTTTCCTCTTCCAATAACTTTGGTGCATTGTAATCTCTGAAAGATAGTTAAAGTACATTAACGTTTATGTTTTAAATATATTAAAATATTGAATTGTTTTAGTATTTTTATGAAAAATAACGTAGTAATTCCCATAATTCAACTTTTTTGTCCCTTTTGCCGACTTTTTGTCTACGATGATTACGGGTAAATATATAAATTTTGTTTTTATACCCCATTTTATAAAAGTATTTCAGCGAAATAATTATCTTTCCACCTCGTTATTCGTAGCAATTTGCTTATCTTCACCCATGTGATACGCTTCACAGGTGCTTTTCATTCGTTCTCCTGTCCGACTCACTAGGAAGGAGGTATGGGGGAGTTTCATTCCAAGAAGAAGAAGATCGATGTTCCAACCGAACATGGAGAAAAATACGCGACTCCGAAGTAGTTCCGTATGATTAGCATGGAACTTAAATTCATGTTCTAAAATTTTAAGTTTTTGTTATTAAATACCACAATATAGAAATATTTACTTCATACACTGAGATAGATTGTACTCATCGTTAATGAAGCATTTTTTTGTGTTGAAATAAGAGTATTTTTCCGTATTGCATTGGAATTCTAATTATAAGCAACTTTTATACAGAAAAAGTATAAGTATTTCTGTATTTAAATTTATACATATAGAGAATAAAAATATTACTTATAGGGCAATAACCAATATAATAAACAAACTTTCTTAAAATCGCAAGCGTAACGACTAAACAAACAAAAGCAGAGATGTCTGCTGTATGGAAGAAATCGGTTTGGTTTGGTTTTGGTTTGCCTAATTAACGTCGCACTAGAGTTGCACAGTGGGCTATTGGCGACGGTTCGGGGCCTATCTCGAAGGAAAGACCCGGGAACGATGCCTCGTATTTTTGGTCAGATGACGAAGACAACACCTGAGATGGCACCTGACGCAACCTCAATAGGCATCAGGACATTGGACCCTGGTCAGATTTATCGTGCACCAGTCCCGTATACACGCCGCTACTTTTTGTGGGTGTAGCGAAGCTGGCAACCCTCCGATCGCAAGATCACTACTTTTTTACTTTTCTTTGTCAAGCCCATCGCACGGATTCGAACCACCAATCCTCTGATTAGTAGCTGAACGCCTTATCCACTGAGCAACTGGGGCTCTGGAATAAATCGAAACTACTAGTCAGTTTCCCCCTTGATACGTCACGTGAAACTCCCGCATTGTGGTGGTAACTTCATATACCCGTTACTACCACTTGGGCTCGAGTAATTACTTTAGCCTGATTGGTCGAGTATCGGCGTAGCATGCGCAACGTCCCGGGTTCGATTCCGAGTGACTGCTAAAAACACTGCTTTACAACTAATATACTATTACTTACAGTCCCATTTTCTCTCTTGCAAACTCGGCGAAATGAGGACATCCAATTGGGCAGTAAGCCGTCACTGATATGTTCAACTGCTTGCAAAAATTGAACAGTTCACGCTGGGGTAAATAGGCATGGCATTCCACCTTTAAAAAAAAATACAGATGTATTCACAGAAAATGTATAATGAATTGATTCTAATACAGCCAATTTAAACTGTCCAATAACTTCACAGAGAGGTAATCACACTTAATTTAAAAGTAGTATAGTAAAGAGAGAAAAGAAATCGAAATTTTAATTCGTTGTAATCGTGAACTTGTCCTGGCTTTTTCCATCTGAGGACGCCGTTCTCGACGTTTGTCAAGGTGTTCAGAAACATTCCCGTGTCTAGGGGGAAATCTACCAACCCAATGAAAAAGGTAAATGGAAAAAGCGAGGAAATGCGTCCAATCTTAAGTCAATATAGTATTTTAATCCAAATATTGTATTTAATGAACATCTAGATAAATATAAAACACACACCACACACAAACACACACACACACACACACACACACACACACACACACACACACACACACACACACACACACACACACACACACACACACACACACACACACACACACACACACACACACACACACACACACACACACACACACACACACACACACACACGCACGCACGCACGCACGCACACACACACACACACACACATAAATAAATATATATATATATATCCTAGACACGGGAATGTGTCTGAATCCAGGACAAGCCAGGACACGTTCACGATTACAACGAATTAAAACTTCGATTTCTTTTCTCTCTTTACTATACTACTTTTAAATTAAGTGTGATATGCTCTCTGTGAAATAATTGGCCCCTTTAAATTGGCTGTATTAGAATCAAATATGGGAATAGTCTAATTACTTAAACAAAATAGGAATAATAATAATATTGGTTATAGTTCATAGTATCGCGTGCTGAAGCTGCAGTGGAAACTAGAATGTATTAAGCAATATAAATAATAGCATAATTCACAGTTAATATGGAATGGATAAAAGATAAAAAAATAGGCCCAAAATGGGCCAATATAAAAACTTTTAATCAAATCATTCAATATTTTACGAGCTAAAGAAAACTATTCATTACGATACTTTTTTTTTTTTAAAAACATTTGACTTTCTCGTCAGGAGGGCACCGCCTACAGAAAATATGTTTCGAATAAAGTGCCTCGACGTTTTTCATAAGTAATTATAATCAAAATAATTATATATATATTTCCAACACACTTTGCTTTCAAATAATATTTTTAATTGAGGTAACTTTCAAAAGTTACTATAATAAACTTTGAAATAGTTTTTTTTTAAATATAAATTTAAAAGTATGTGGATTCTTGCAAAAACTGGCGATACACTGACAGTAAATGTCAAAAGCAAACTGATTTTTTTTAAAATATTTTATTAAAACTTACAGCATGGAAAACTACCATTTTATTTAAATGTATATGAGGGAGTGAGAAGTCAAAGGGTACAAGTGAGTTAAAAAAATTAACTTAAGTGCGGTAATGAATAGTTAATATATATGAAATGTTGGTTGAAAAGACATTCAAGTAAATATTTGTCATGTGCTGCGCTCTATCGGTGTAATAATCAACTACTTCAAGAACTTCTATAGAAGAACATCTTAAAACTACATTTTCACAAAATGATAAAATGTCACTTGTCACTGGCTTCTCACACACTCATATGACATAAATCTTGGTAAATTGTTAAATATTCAATAACGGTATTACGGGGAGCATGATATTATAGTTTTAATTTAAAGAACTTATTAAAAAATGTAAAAAACTAAACTTATTAAAGGTAAAACCATACTATGAAGAATATTTGTTACCTGAAGGTTTGCTGGTTTGATGTGTGCAGCGTCATAAATACGCTGAATTTGTTTGCTGTTGAAATTCGATAGTCCGATGGATCGAACGTAACCTTTATTGACCAGGGACTCCAAAGCCTAGAGGGTAAATTACAGATAAGTATATAAAATATATATAAGAAACTGCATTCCTTTTATTTTAATGAATTCTTTTCCTTTTTATAATTTGAATAATATATATTGATGATTTTGTGTAATATATATATATATATATATATCTTATATATATTTCTCTTACGCGGTGATCGAAAAACGCATTATTTCTATATGTGGAATGGCAACACGAAACTTTTGTTTACATCAACAATCGCGGTCGCCATTGAATGGCCGCGCTATTTAAAAATGAATTTTAGGATTGCCTAGCCATTTTGATGTCTCGATATTTTAATGTTTTTCGAAGAATGAGTTGAAGCTGTGCTGCTGCAGTGTATAAGAAAGCGTATTCGATGATCCAGCGAAAGCTATGTCAGGCGAACTTTTGTTTACAAAATCAACAATCGTGGTCGCCATTCAATCGCCGCGGTATTTGAACATGAATTTTAGGATTGCCTAGCCATTTTGATGTCTCGATATTTTAATGTTTTTCGCAGAATGAGTTGAGCAAGAAAGCTTCTTCGCAGATCTAGCGAAAGCGTAGATGATAGCTATTTGTAGAAGTTGATAATTTCGGGTGCATGACGGAAGTTAGCGAATTTTGTGTGGCCTTTTTCGGGAATGGTAGAAGTTGATAATTTCGGGTGCATGACGGAAGTTAGCGAATTTTGTGGGGCCTTTTTCGGGAAAGTTCGCCTGCCACATTTATTAAAGGATTTGTTATCTGACAATACAGGCAAAGGAAAAAAACTATCGTCAACATGGTTTCTCCCTTATATGCAACTGAACAGAAAAGGACTGAAACAACTAATCGACGTATGGATAAAAATAGTGGATGTTTCTGCAGCATTATGGATAAATTAGATGTTTTATTGAGAGAAGTAAATCCATTTGCTGAATCATATCTTCAAATGCACCAATTAGCCAAAAGTAATCCTACGGCAGACGTAAAGTTAGTTTTTTTGGAAATTCCAACGACGGTACAATGCATCTATACTATAGGTGAACATTGCCAAAGATATCGCCTATGAATCAGTGCCCAAATCCTATGGTATATCCCCTACTTTTTCTCGAGGAGAATTCGGTTGGCCGAGCAAGTGGAAGAAAGGCGCACTGCCAAACGTATTCAAATTACACAATTGCAGTATTACGCTTAGGCTGGCAGTGCGAGAGGAATTTAGTATTTTGCGGAAAACTCTTTCAGTAATACATTGTTGATGCCTACGTGAAAACAGAAGATTCCCGTTTAAATTATTGCACCTAAACCAAGAGAACTTGAGAATTGAGCTGTACCAAGGTCTTTTGGATGCTTTACTGAAGTATGTAATAGTTTTCAGCAAGCGTGTAGAGAGCTTGGATTTCTGGATGGTGCTCAACATTTTCATGATACATTAAGCGAGGCATCACACATAAGAATGCCACGTCATTTACGAATGCCCTTTGTTGTTATTTGTGGGTTTGGAGAAGTAGAAGGTATACCTTCACTATGGACACAGCATTGCAATGTTCTTTGTGAAGATTTTGTGCACCAGTACTCGCAAGAAACTGGAGTACAAAATGCCTCTTCTGAAATTAATGAACAAAAAGAAGCTGAAGGTCGACTTAACATTGAAAAGCTCAATGCTGAACAGAAAATTGTTCTTACAATGGTTCCAAGTGCTGTGTATGAAAAGAAGACGTCTAAACTTTTTTTTTAAATGGGCCAGCAGGAACAGGAAAGACTTTTGTGTATTCTACTTTATTGCATATAAAATGGGGCCAGGGGAAGATGACCAAGCAACACATGTTGCATCTACTGGAATTGCTGCTACATTGTTAAGTGGAGGACGAACTGCTCATATAACTTTTAAGATAACCCTTATCTTGAAGCAACATTAACCTGTAATTTAAAACCCAATACACCTGAAGCACGAATATTCAAATTAATTATTTGGGATGAGGCACCTATGTATGCCTTTTTGGCTGTTGACAGACTTTTGCAAGATTTGACTCATTGCTCTGAGCCATTTGGTGGAAAAGTTGTGCTCTTAGGCGGAAATTTTCGTCAAGTGTTGCCTGTAATTCCTAGAAGTTCCTGTGTTTTGACAATTGCTAGCTGCTTGAAAAAGCATGCTTTGTGGACTGAATTTCATGTTTTGTATCCGAAAATATGCGTGCTCTTCTTCATGAAAGGGAGTTTGCAAAATGGTTGTTCAGTTATCTAGCAATACAAGATCCAATTAAATAACTGTATGATGATCTTGATTTTTTAACAGATTGATTTTCCATCGGACAACAATATGCCTTTTTCGTTCAGAACAAAATAATTTCCAATCCGTTTAGCTTTTTCTATGACTGTTAATAAGACACAAGGCCAAACATTCAACGAAATCTGTTTAGTTTTATCCAAACCTGTAATTAGTCGTGGGCGATTGTATGTTGGTCTTTCAACAGTGCGATCATTTAACCGTGTTTCAATAATAGCTACACATTCAGAGACATACAATTGTGTGTTTAAAGGTTCTAACGTAAGTAATTTTCTGTTTAAACTATAAAATTGAAAATTTAGGGAAACTTTACGAATTTCTACGTAGTATCTGCCAACAGCAATGTTTATATGTAGTTTTTAATTATATTTCATTTTAAATGTTGCATTTCAAACAAACAGTTATGTCATTAGAAATTGTAATTGATCAACAAAGCATTCATAAGTCAGTTTAATCATGTTTTTTGTTTACATTCTTATTATACCTTTGAAAAAAATTTCAGCTCTCTGAGTTTCAAATTTGATTTATATTACCAAAAATGTTTTTTTGCTAGGACACATTATTATTGTGTCCCACCTTATAGCGAGCGAAGCGAGAATTGGTTTGCGAAGCAAACCAAAGAGGATTGCATAGCAATCCTCCGGGGGTTGGCGGAGCGTCAGCGGAGCAGGGGGCAGAGCCCCCTAGTATATATATATATATATATATATATATATATATATATATATATATATATATATATATATATATATATATATATATATATATATATATATATATATATATATATATATATATATATATATATGAGCCCACAAGTGTCACAGCCAGATAAATCACTTTTGATAATTTTTTCAAGAGAAACAAAAAACTTGTTAATTGTTTTATTTATGGAAGATTGTTTTTTACAAATTGGTAGTAGATAGACACAGATCTTAACCAAATTTAAAGTCTGTATAAGTATTACTTATATATCTATCTGTCTGTCTTTCTGTCTATCTATCTATCTATCTATCTATCTATCTATCTATAATATGTATGATCTTTATACAAAAAAATTAAATATCTTACTGGTTATTTGTGGTTTAACAAGTTGAGTTATTAACTATTTTAACCGTAAATAAAAAAATGCTCCATTATTAGTTCTGTTTAATTGTAATTAAAAAACTCATGTATTTTCAATCATCACAATAAACATTTACACATCAATAAAAAATTATTATGAAAATGTTCTTCTTACGTGCCATGTTTCAAGTAAATCGACACTTTCGAATTGTACAATCCCATCTTTGATTGCAATAACTTCGTTATCATTGTTGGTGCGCTATAAGTAGAAAATAAAATTTAAGTTTATTATGGTGTAAAGTACACTATTCGAAACACTTATCAAAGCCATTTATAAAATCAGTGCTTGAAGTTTAAGCAAATTTATAAAACGAATAAAAAACTGCGGACAAGCTTAAAAAATTCGTTAAAATTCTTGATTTGCAGTAACAGAGAAGGGTGTTTACAAAATATTAATGAATACATTACTTTTACCAAGTTTTTAATTCCGATTATCCAACTAAAGAATAGATAGAGGTTCCCTAAATTTCTTAAAATAACCAGGGAATAGGAGCTCGTAAATAGATATTTCAGAGACAACAAGAGTTTGACTTCTGAGCTAAACATTTCAATAAACATATCATAAAAAAAGGTGATTCCATACTTACTTTTTAATTCAATACTTTTTTTACATTAAGAAGTCTGTCGATTTCACAGTAATCGTTCTTAGGTAAATATGTCCCACGAACTTCGTAACAGCAGTAGGCTTGAGCGATGTTGACATTTTGCCATTGCGATTCATCGCCAGGCGGCAAACATCGATATTTTCCGATTAATATATATTTTCCAATTAATCAATATTTCCGATTACTCGATATTTTCCGATTATTCGATATTTTCTATTAATCGATATTTCCGATTAATCGATATTTTGGTTATATATAAATATTTATAATCTATCGATATTTTTGGTTATATATAAATATTTTTAATCTATCGATATTTCCGATAAATATACATATTGTTGATATATCGATATTACTCGCTAAATACTTTAAAATAATCGTAAAATCGAGTAATCGTTAGATCGATTAATCCTTAAATCTGGAAATCGTCAGATCGATTAATCCATAAATCTTGAAACCCGTTAGATCGATTAATAATTAAACTTTGAAATCGTTTAATCGTAGAATCGTTTAATTGTGAAATTGCTTAATTGTAAAATTGTTTAATCGTGAAATCGAATAATCGTCAAATCGAAAATAAGATAATCGACATTTTTTTTTTTCCCTTTCGGAATTTCGATATATATCGAAACATCGCCTAAGTGTAAACAGCAGACGAATTGTGAATGTCGACATGTTGGGTTGGTGCAGTCCCCTGACGATATTCGAAATCAAAATCGTCTAAATGTGAGCCAAATACATTGTAACCTTAACATAAATTCCCTGTAGCACCTGTAGCAATTAGTGAATGGAATCACATGAAATTTCATTTTAACGACATTGAAGGTATGGAGTGAAGATCACCATAAAAAAAAATTATTCCAATTTTTACTGATAAGGGGAATTTTGAAACTGTCTGAAGATAGGAAACAGGTATAATATATGAAAAAAGAATCGCAATAGACACCTAAAATTATTATTGATTAAGCCTAAAGGAAATAATCCTTTATTCATCCGAATCATGTTGTACGCACTGAACTGTAACTTCTGGAAGGCTCAAAACTGGTTTCCTCTATGGGCGCGTTGAAGCCAATGTGAAAGCAGACATACTGCGTCCCAACATTTTTTTAAAGTGATTTAGTGGTGTTTTTTAGTACAATAGTATTGTAGATATATCAAATGTATATAAATATTATATTTCATTCTTATAGAATTAATATAAAAAAATTGACAAACCAATTGTTTTTGCTCTTGCTTTTCAACCACTTCGACTTTGACTTATTAATGACTTTCTATATTAATAGCAGATTTCATTTAAAATGGGTTTCAAAATAAAATAAAAACTCAGCCAAAAGTAATACATGTCGGCTTATTTTAACAAGGAAAATATACGCAATATTGCGTTAACGATAAAAGTTGGGTACAGTTATCCCCCTTACAATTGGCTTCAAGTCAACACAATGTCTTGCATATTCCAGAAGTTACAGTTAGAGATCAGTGGTTGCGCGTGTAGGATGCAATTTGTTGTGCACAAGAAAAGTCAGCACAATGAAAATTGCCTACGTGGTTCTGAAGTCCCTGGTTCTGGTGAATAAAAATGATTTTTTCTTTTGATTAAAATTAATTTTTGGTACTAATTTTTCGAACCACTGAATGAGCCTCAGTTGCTCAGTTGGTAAGGCGTTCAGCTACTAATCAGAGGATTGGTGGTTCGAATCCGTGAAATGGACTTGACATAGAAAAGTAAAAAAGTAGTGATCTTGCGATCGGAGGGTTGCCGGCTTCGCTACAAAAATACTAGAAAGTCGTCCAGAATATCCAACAAATTATACTGGCGTGTATACGGGACTGGTCCACGATAAATCTGATCGGGGTCCAAAGTCCCGACGTCTATTGAAGGCGTTGGGTGCCAGTTCAGGTGTTTCCTCGTCATCTGACCAAGGTTCTAAAATAACGAGGTGCATGTATGAATGTGTTCCCGGGTCTTTCCTTCGAGATTGACCCCGAACCGTCGCCAATAGCCCACTCTAGTGCGACGTTAATTAACCAACCAACCAACGAACCATTGAATTACTTAAAGTTTAAAAAAATACTTACTTTAGTGGCAACAGGAGAATGAATGAGGTAAAGATCTATATAATCCAACTGCAGTGCTGCAATTGATTTTTTACAGAAATGCTCAACTGCTTCACATGTCATTCCGTTGTATGGAAGCTATTTGATAAAAAAAAACAAAGCGGAATTAACATTCTATTTTGATTTTACATAAACAATTCAAGATAAAAATTACTATTATACATTGTTAAAAAAAGGTAATTTAAAATAAGTATAATGTACTCATTTTTTATTACATTACATTCGATGCTTATAATGGCTCTGAATACAGAAGTTTTTCAAGCATATGCTCTTTTAATTCATTGTACTCAAAAATGAGTACCATGGATAAAAATAGTATATGCTTGCCTATTTGGACTGCCTTCATGAATGACTTTCAATAAATATCGACAATTACAATCAAGTTGGTTTGGTTTGGTTTGGTTTGATTTTGTTAATTAACGTCGCACTAGAGCTGCAAAGTGGGCTATTGACGACGGTTCGGGGTCAATCTCGAAGGAAAGACCCGGGAACACATACACATTCATACATGCACCTCGTTATTTTAGAACCATGGTCAGTTGACGAGGAAACACCTGGGGCCCTAACATCATCTCGGCGGAATCGTTCCACGTTGGAATCGATCTCACAGGAAGTGACGTTTGACGATATCAATCCCAAGAGTGAGATCTTACGCGGCTCGTGGTTGGTTGTGGGATTGGCTCTTGGGATTGTATTGTGGAATCGTTTTGCAGTGGTTTTGGTCAATTGGTTGGATTCACGTCGCATTACAGCTGCAAATTGGGCCATTGGGACTGTTCTATGTCTATCTCGAAGGAAAGACCAGGGAACGATGCCTCGTATTTTTGAACCATGGTCAGATGACGAGGATGTGCAGTGGCAGTTCTGATGAATAAAAACATTCTTTTATAATTTACAAGTGAAAAAAATACAATATTACACATTAGATAGTAAAATATAGTTTTTTATAAATATATAATGCAATTATAGTTTTTTATAAGTATCTATAACAAAAAATTTGTTATTTATCGTTTACATATTTAGATATTAATATACTAAGGAATGTCTTCTGCCAGACAGTTTTGTATGGTTACCCTAGTCAATATTTTTTTTTTGAGTTTTCCTGGGTCTTTCCTTCGGTTTTATAGGTCTCCGTGGCCGAGCGGTTAAAGGCGTCAGCTGGGAATTCGAATATTACTGGTTCGAACCTTAGCGATGGACTTGACAAAGAAAAGTAAAAAGTAGTGATCTTGTGATCGTAGGATTGCCAGCTTCACTACAAAATACTAGAAAAGTCGTCCAGAACATCCGTAAAAATTAACTGCGTGTATACGGGACTGGTGCACGATAAATCTGATCGGGATCCAAAGTTTCGACATCTATTGAAGGCGTTGGGTGCCAGTTCAGGTGTTTCCTCATCATCTGACCACGTTCTAAAATAGCGAGGTGCATGTATGAATGTGTATGTGTTCCCAGATCTTTCCTTCGAGATAGACCCCGAACCGTCGCCAATAGCCCACTGTTTAGCTCTAGTGCGACGCTAATTAACAAAAAAAAACCAAAAAATCCTTCGGTTTTGGCGGAATGGTTGGTTGTTTAAAAAACATTGCACTAGAGCTGTACAGTGGGCTATTGGTGACGGTTCGGGGCCTATCTCGAAGGAAAGAACAGGGAACGATGCCCTCGTATTTTTTAACCATGGTCAGATGACGAGGCCAACACCTGAGCTGGCACCCGACGCAACCTCAATTGGCGTCAGGACTTCGGACCCCGATCAGATTTATCGTGTAACAGTCCCGTATACTCGCCAGTATAATTTGCTGGATGCTCTGGATGACTTTCTAGTATTTTTGTAGCGAAGCTGGCAATTCTCCGATCGCATCTCACTACTTCTTTACTTGTCTTTGTTAAGTCCATCGCACGCGTTCGAACTAGCAATCCTCTGATTACTAGCTAAACTTTATCCAAAAGTTTTGATGGGGATCCATAACTGTGAGCTTGACGTTCTGTCCACTCGAACACTACGGAGCGGGGTGTTACAGAGATTTGGTTGGTTTGGTTAGTTAACGTCGCTATTATGGGCTATTGGCGACGGTTCAGTGCCTATGCTTCGTATTTTTGAACCATGGTCAGATGATGATCAGTTATTTCGATACAAAGAAGATAGTCAGAATGATGTTGCGGCATATTATATTATAGTTAGGTTTAAACTAATTTATTTTAGTAAAATTCGGAAAGTGTAATAATTCCTTACTAACTAATCTCTTTCCTAAAACAAGCACGGAGTTTGGGTGAGCTCAGACGTGAACTTGAAATAAAAACTGTCCGGACGAAATCCGGTCGTATCGTGACCCAAATTTTAGTACAAAAATTATTATCTAATATTTAAAACTGAAACCTGTTGCATATGGTACACACTATTTTGTTCGAAAACATTACAAATTGTGTGATAATTTTCACTTTTGTACGATGTTCTGTTATAATATTTTAACTATTTATAATGTATCGTATTTACTCATTACGCTTAAACATATTGCACACTAAAAACATAATTTTATTTCTTCTGTAACAAATATCATAAAATTCTATTAAAACGCATTAATTAAGGACAATAATATTATTTTGCAAGTATTTATTATAATATATATAAACAGTTCCATAATAAAATAACATATATTCACGAAGTATTCCAATTTTTTTTACTAAATACCTAATTATTTTAAATCAAAAATTAATTTCCGTATCTACTAATTTTCATTTAAGTAATTTTGATTTTTTTTAATATTGATCCAGATATAATATAAATGTTATTTTTTTCAAAATTTACTTAAGTATTTCTTTCATTTGTTATAGGTTTTTTTTAAAAAAAATGTTTCTTTTATTGTACCTTGTACATAGCTAAATATTAAATTTATTAACTATGTTATATCTTCCTGATTAAAATGTATTTCTTCTCAATGCATAAAATGAGGCATTTTATGCCACAAAATAAAATAAAAAATATTTTTCAAACTTAGGTCATCGGCAACGCCGGGCTACATGACTAAGTTGAAAATGATTCATCTAAAAATGAACAGAATAATGAAAACTACAAAAGATAGATTTTAGTTTGAAATCTCGATGGAAATCTCTTGGATTTTCTCGAATCTCGATCCCACCTAGTCGGAAATCTGTTAAAAACGATCCCACCTACTGTTGGAAAAAATCCCACCTAGTCATTGAATCGTGGGATCTATCTCAACCGAGACATCGTATTGACCATGCGCAATAAAAGAAATTGACGCATTTCCGGTCGTCATCAAACACTTGACCTATCGTTAAAGGGCTTTTATTGAGATTGCGATAAGAAAAGCGCGCGAAAACGATCTCACATTCGAAGTCACTTTGGAATCCCAAGTCTTTCTGTCGGCATATCAAAGGAAATATCACGTGACCTTTCGATTCCAACAGAAAGTCTTGACATCTCGAGATGATGCTAGGGCCCCTGAACTGGCACCCAACGCCTTCAATAGACGTCGGGACTTTGGACCCCGATCAGATTTATCGTGCACCAGTCCCGTATACGCGCCAGTATAACAATTACAATCAAGACTTACCGGGAATCAAACCTAGGAATCCTCTGATTCCCAGCTGACGCCTTTATCCACTTGGCCACGTAGGCCGCAGATTTAATACACAGGGCTCCTCAGATGGCTCTGGTTTAGGAGGACTGTGAGTTCCAATATGACTGAGGGCCTCCAGTTGCCCAGCTGATGAAGGCGTTCAACTGGTAATCAGAGGATTGCTAGTTCAATCCCGTGCGGTGGACTTGACAAAGAAAGGTAAAAAAAAAAATATGACATTGCGATCTTAAGGGCTGCCAGCTAGGCTGTAAAAGTACTAGAAAGTTGTCCAGATCATCCAAAAAATTTTATTAGCGTGTATACAGGACTGGTGCACGATAAAAAATGATCGTGGTTTAATGTCCTGAAGCCTATTGAGGTTGCGTCGGGTGCCAGCTCACGTGTTGTCCTCATCATCTGACCATGGTTCAAAAATACGAGGCATCGTTATCAAACCTAAACATGTGCGTAACGCAATACTTGAACAGCTTCCAAGCCAGGGACTTGGCCCGAACACAGAGAGATCAAAGTTTATTACAGGTAACTTGAATCATAATGCATATAGATACCTGAAATTGTAGGAATTTGTCAAGGAATTTATTGACTTGGTACCTAGACGCGAAGCGTCTTTAACCCATAGCCATAAGTTTATCTCATCATGAATAATTACTTGAATGTTAATGCACTTGAGAATCCTGAAATTGTAGGAAGATTTTGAATTTTATATACAAAATTAAAAAAATTAAACAGCTGGTAGTTTGTTTAACGTTTATTTGTTTATTTAGAATTGATTTTAAAGGATAAATAAAAACCAACAAACTTTTTTCATTAAATGCGTTTAAAACAATTAATTTTAACGATTTTTTTTAACACGGCGTTGATCATGCTGCTATAAGACTTGTTAAACTTTTTCTTAGTTTTAAGTTCTAACTAATTGTGTGTATGGTGTGTAGGATGTGTGTGTGTGTGAGTGTGGTGGTGGGGCGGGGGGGGAGGGGTGAGGGTTGCGTATGCGATAATTATCGCAAGGGGATACTAGTTTTCTCATGTTTCTTGCATTTCAAAAAAAATATATGATGTCTACACTAATAAATATGCAACAATATTTGATGCGTTTAATTTATAATCCGGCTCAATAAGTGTTAATTCATTATACAGGAGATAGGCCCCGAACCGTGGCCAATATCCCACTGTGCAGCTCTAGTGCGACGTTATTTAACAAAACAAAACCCAACCAACTACCAGAAAAGTCGTTCAGAACATCCGATAAAATGAATGGTGTGTATACGGGACTGGTGCACGATACATCTGATCGGGGTCCAAAGTCCCGACGTCTATTGAAGGCGTTGGGTGCCAGTTCAGGTGTTTCCTCGTCATCTGACCATGGTTCTAAAATAACGAGGTGCATGTATGAATGTGTTCCCGGGTCTTTCCTTCGAGATAGACCCCGAACCGTCGCCAATAGCCCACTGTGCAGCTCCAGTGCGACGTTAATTAACCAAAAATCAAAGCCAGGGACTTGGTCCGAACACAAAGAGATCAAAGCCTTAGAGTCGACCACCTGTTTGTTACAGGTAACTTGAGTAAGTAATTCTTCTTGAAGGAAGGATTGAAAGGATGGTTTTGAATTTTAAATACAAAATGAAAACATTAAATAGCTGGTAGTTTATTTAAAGTTATTTTGGTTGTTTTAGAATTGATTTTAAAGAATATATAAAAACTAATGGATTTTTTTATTAAATGTGTTTAAAATAATTAATTTTTACCCTTTTTTTTAAACACGAAGTTGATCATGCTCCCATTAGACTGCTAAACTTTTTTTTTAGTTTTTAGTTCTAACGAATTATCTTTTCAATATTGTAAGATTTCAGGTCTCCTAACATTAAGTCGTCATCTGCCCATGGTTCAAAAATACGAGGCTTCGTTCCCGGGTCTTTCCTTCAAGATAGGCCCGAACCGTCGCCGATATCCCACTGTGCAGCTCTAGTGCGACGTTATTTAACAAAACAAAACCCAACCAACTACCAGAAAAGTCGTCCAGAACATCCGATAAAATTAATGGTGTGTATACGGGACTGGTGCACGATACATCTGATCGGGGTCCAAAGTCCCGACGTCTATTGAAGACGTTGGGTGCCAGTTCAGGTGTTTCCTCGTCATCTGACCATGGTTCTAAAATAACGAGGTGCATGTATGAATGTGTTCCCGGGTCTTTCCTTCGAGATAGACCCCGAACCGTCGCCAATAGCCCACTGTGCAGCTCCAGTGCGACGTTAATTAACCAAAAATCAAAGCCAGGGACTTGGTCCGAACACAAAGAGATCAAAGCCTTAGAGTCGACCACCTGTTTGTTACAGGTAACTTGAGTAAGTAATTCTACTAGAAGGAAGGAAAGAAAGGAAGGTTTTGAATTTTAAATACAAAATTAAAAAATTAAATAGCTGGTAGTTTATTTAAAGTTATTTTGGTTGTTTTAGAATTGATTTTAAAGGATATATAAAAACTAATGGATTTTTTTATTAAATGTGTTTAAAATAATTAATTTTTACCCTTTTTTTTAAACACGACGTTGATCATGCTCCCATCAGACTGCTAAACTTTTTTTTTAGTTTTTAGTTCTAACGAATTATCCTTTCAATATTGTAAGATTTCAGGTCTCCTAACATTAAGTCGTCATCTGCCCATGGTTCAAAAATACGAGGCTTCGTTCCCGGGTCTTTCCTTCAAGATAGGCCCGAGCCGTCGCCGATATCCCACTGTGCAGCTCTAGTGCGACGTTATTAACAAAACCCAACCAACAACTAGAAAAGTCGTACAGAACATACGCAAAAATTAACGGCGTATATACGGGACTGGTGCACGATACATCTGATCGGGGTCTAAAGTCCCGACGTCTATTGAAGGCGTTGGGTGCCAGTTCAGGTGTTTCCTCGTCATCTGACCATGGTTCTAAAATAACGAGGTGCATATATGAATGTGTATGTGTTCCCGTGTCTTTCCTTCGAGATAGACCCCGAACCGTCGCCAATAGACCATTGTCCAGCTCTAGTGCGACGTTAATTAACCAAACTAAACAAACAAACCAAACCAACCTAACATTAAGATATTGGAGTGTGCCGGTGTTGATTTGGTTTGGTTATATAATGTCGCACTAGAGCTGCACAGTGGGCTATTGGCGACGGTTCGGGTCTATCTCGAAAAGGAAAGACCCGGGAACACATACACATTCATACATGCAACTCGTTATTTTAGAACCATTGTCAGATGACGAGGAAACACCTGAACTGGCACCCAACGCCTTCAATAGACGTCAGGACTTTGGACCCCGATCAGATTTATCGTGCACCAGTCCCGTATACACGCCGTTAATTTGTGAGGACTTTCTGGACCACTTTTCTAGTATTTTGTAGCGAAGCTGGCAACCCTCCGATCACAAGATCACTACTTTTTTTACTTTTCTTTGTCAATTCCATGCACTGATCTCTAACTGTAACTTCTGGATAGAGCAAGACATTTTTTTGCCTTAAAGTCGATGTGGGGGCAGTCAGAATGTGCCCTACTTTCTTTGCTACCGCAATATTTCGTATATTTTTCATGTTAAAATATGTCGACGTGTATTGCTTTTGGCTGAATTTTTTTCTATTTTATTTTAAAACCCATTTAAAATGCAATCTGCTATGAAAATAGAAAGTCATTTGCAAGTCAAAGTCGAAGTAGATAAAAAGCAAGAGCAAAAACTATTTGTTTGGCAATATAAAAATTATTTTTTTAAGAAGAAAAAATAATATTTATATACATTTAATATTTCTACAATGCTATGGTAATAAAAAACACCACTAATCACTTAAAAAAAATATTGGAGCCAGCATGGCTGCTTTCAATTGGCTTCAACGCGCCAATGAGGAAACAAGGTTTGAGCCTTCCAGCAGCTACAGTTAAAGTTCAGTGAGTCTATCGCAGGACGGAACCAGGAATCCTCGGATTCCTAGCTGACGCCTTTAAACGCTCGGCCACGGAGGCTCCTTGGATTCAAGGGTACTAAAAATAAGTTTTCTGAAATAGAATACTGATTTTTCTTACCTTGCCAACTATAAATATTTCGTCTCGTTTAATTTTGCCGCTCTCAATGAGCTTTTTCAAAGTGTTTCCGATCAGCTTTTCATTCTGGTACACAAATGCAGTGTCAAAATGTCTGTATCCAACCTCAACGGCAGTTGTGAAAGTTGCTTCGATTGTTTCTTCATCTGTTACCTTTATAAAAACCATTCGAAATAGTTTCAGATTTTACAATCAAACAAGAATTTAAGTGATGGACGAAAGGATATTGACAGCCAATATGCTGACATTTATAATCATGGACAATCTAAGTTGAGCCTAAATCAATTGAATATTTATATAGCTATTCGGAATATCGGAAGCTATATTGGAAGCTATATTATCATAGCTTCCGATTCAGGTTCAACTCTGGTTGTCCTCGAGTATAGTTTATGCATTCTTAAATTGCTTCAATCGTAGAAAATAAAGTGTCATTTCATTCTATTCTTAATTCCATGATCCATATAATGTTATTATTTTATCAATAATTAAAAATCGGTGGTTTATGCTGTTACAATTATTCAATCAATTTTCTCATAAATTAAAAAAAAAATCGAAAACTTTTGATGATAAATAAGTTTTGTACATTTTAAAATTAGGTATTTTTTCTTTAAAGAATAATCAAATCATTTTGAACGACTTTATGAAAATATATATTTTTAAAATTAGCTGTATTTTAAATGTGACATTGAAAAGCAAGAATTTTCTGAAAAAATTAACACAAATAAAATATTACAATTGATATATTTGATGATAAATTGATATATAAAATGATTATAAATGATTATCACAATTTCAATGGGTAAATCTTCGCAACCAAAGAGGGCCATTGTACATATTATTGTAGAGCATTCTCAAGTTCTATTTGGATGGTAAGAAATGCCGCTAAAAGCTTTCTTCCTTACTTTTTCAATTCCAATTTTTGGCTTTGCAAAGTAATCCTCTTTCACTATAATTGACAAAACCAATGTACAATATTTCGCCAAAGGACAGATTGTATTCCGTAAAAAAAACCCTCTCGTTAAACTCTTACACAGGCAGATTTAGCAAATTTAATGATAACTTACGCCTCACCGTAAAAAAAAAAATTACTTAAAAATTAATATCTGAACATACTCGTTTTTCTTTGAGTGCAATTGCATCGTAAATGAGCGATGATGTACTCAAATTGAAGTAATCGTACTTTCTCAAAAATGAGCAATGTGATTTCATATTGCTAATCGCAGATTCTGTTCAAGCCATCCTAACAAAGAGACCTGACAAACTTAAAATAGTTGTTCAGGGGATGATTTCCCCCATCATTTGATGTCGATTGCTTACATGGGGGAAACGGAGTTATTACAACTCAATTATCTCATTACTTATTCTTTTGGACACCTTTTTAAAAAAAAATCTGTTTATAACTTCTTCACATCACCCTGGAAGTACAACGGATAAGGCACTGGACTGCGGTGCCTGAGGATGTGGGTTCAATTTGCGGTAAGTCTTGGTTGCAATTGTCGATATTTATTGAAATTGATTTATGAAGGCAGCCTACGTAGGCAAGCAACTGCTCTTTTATTTCATTTTTGTTCATTGTACTCATTTTTGAGTACATGTCTTTTTCAAAAATGAAACATGTATTCGGAGCTATGATAAGCATGGAATGTAAGCAAAAATGAGTACATTTTACTTATTTTTGGGAACCTATTTTTAACAGTGCTTCTGTTGTGCAGTTGTTATCTCAATTCGTACAGATAATAAATAACAGGCACACATTCAGTTTTCTAGTACAATAAATGACGCTACTATAGAGACATGTTTTGCCAAACAACACTATTAAAAATAGGTACTTTCAATAGGTTAAAAATAGCTAAATTGTATTCATTTTTGAGTACATTCGATGCTTTTAATGGCTCCGAATATATAAGTTTCAATTTTGAAAAAGACATGTCCTCAAAAAAGAGTAGATGCTTACCTACATAGATTGCCTTCATACATCACCTTCATTAAATATCGACAATTACAAACAAGTCTTAACAGAAATTGAACCCTGATCATCAGCACAACAGTTCAGTGCCTTATCCGTTAGGCTGCCTGAGCGAGATTAAAAAGTTTTAAACTCTCAATAAATATAAAAAAAAGGTATGCCAAATGAATGGGAAGTGAAAAAATTGAGTTGTAATAACTAAGTTTCCATTTATGCAAACGACATCAAATAACATGGATGATCATCTTCTGAACAACTATTTAAAGTTTGTCAGATTTCATTATTCTATACTGAGCAAAAGCTCAAAAAGCAATATTAAGGATTTGTAGTTCAACCTAGATTTCACCATAATATATGGTACAGATCTATCTGTTTTGCACCAAGTTATGGTACATCGTTGAACTGAAATTTTTAAGTGTAGTTCTAACTAGGAAATTCGTGTATTGAATGATTTCGGGTTTTCTCGGTAACATTTATATTTGTATGCACGCATCTGATTTATATAACTTTTTAAAAAGTTACTATCACATTTGTATCATACAATGAAACCAACCTTGTTTCCTCAAATATCGACATGTATCGTTGGCGATAAAAAACATATCGTTGGCGATAAAAACATACCGTTGGCGATCAAAAATATACCGTTGGCGATAAAAAACATACCGTTGGCGATAAAAAACATATCGTTGGCGATAAAAAACATACCGTTGGCGATAAAAAACATACCGTTGGCGATAAAAAACATACCGTTGGCGATAAAAAACATACCGTTGGCGATAAAAAAACATACCGTTGGCGATAAAAAAACATACCGTTGGCGATAAAAAACATACCGTTGGCGATAAAAAAACATACCGTTGGCGATAAAAAACATACCGTTGGCGATAAAAAACATACCGTTGGCGATAAAAAACATACCGTTGGCGATAAAACACATACCGTTGGCGATAAAAAACATACCGTTGGCGATAAAAAACATACCGTTGGCGATAAAAAACATACCGTTGGCGATAAAAAACATACCGTTGGCGATAAAAAACATACCGTTGGCGATAAAAAACATATCGTTGGCGATAAAAAACATACCGTTGGCGATAAAAAACATATCGTTGGCGATAAAAAACATATCGTTGGCGATAAAAACATACCGTTGGCGATAAAAAACATACCGTTGGCGATAAAAAAACATACCGTTGGCGATAAAAAACATATCGTTGGCGATAAAAAAACATACCGTTGGCGATAAAAAACATACCGTTGGCGATAAAAAACATACCGTTGGCGATAAAAAACATACCGTTGGTGATAAAAAACATATAGTTGGCGATAAAAATCGTATCGTTGGCGATAAATAACATATAACTTACAAGGCTTGTTCCCATGCCAACAATAGGCATTCGATGCCCACTTGACAGAAGAACACTGGAATCCGAAGTGAAACATTTCAAGTGTTCATTTTCTTTCACATTTTCTGAAATCCCTTGCGAACGTTTACTCGAAACTTCACAAGCCATTTTCTTATTTCATAGCTGCAGCGCTTTCAAAACAATGCATTTCTAAAGAAGCCGTTAGAAAATATCGCAAAAATGGAATTGTACACCTTGTAGTGGACATTTGAAAATGTGTTTTTTGATAATATGTTATTGTGATAATGCGACACCCGGAAGTAAACCTGAGAGTAGTGGTAACTGATAATGAGCCAGAATAGTAAAAAAAAAAGCATTGATAAGGATTGTTGGTTTACAACTTCAGTGCATTTTATGCATGTGATATGCAAGGGCATTGGCTTTTTGATTTTTTTGTGCAGATAAGAATACTCAATGATAAATCGTGTGTAATATTCTTAGTTTATTTAAAAAATATGCTCTTATGGGGGACCGGAGCCTCAAATTCCGAAAACATTGCTATTTTTTTTCTTCATAAAACGATGAAACAACATAACGATAAACGATAAAAACAACATTCTTACGAAGATGCGTACAAAATTTCAAACCAGTAAAAGAAAGAAAACATATGTTTCTTTAGATGTTTATATACCATTTTTCATCTTTCTACACACTTTTTGTCTGCAACAATCGTCATTTACTCAAAATGTTATTTTTGAATTTTGAATTTTGATTACGTTTAAAATGCTAAGGCATCGTAAAAAATTAACTTCAAAATTAACTGTTAAAAGTTTTTGAAGCTTTAATATTTGTTTTATAAACGTAGCTTTTTAAAACAGTTATAAATTATTTTTTTACGAATTAATAAACATAAAAATTTGAATATTTTTTAGGTTGAAATTTAAAATTAGTTTTTGAATACAATTAAAACACAAATCTGCAAAAGTCTATACATTCGTCTCTAGTATATGCTTTGATGTTATTTTATCAATTTAATTTCTTTAAAAAAACGTTAAAAATTGAAGGACGATTAATGTGTTAAAAAATACTATTTAGGCTTAAAAACGAAAAATATAAATATTATTTTTGTTTTTGATTATTATACAGAAAAATATGTTCTAATAATGCAGAACAAAACGGTATTTCTAAATTCATTAATAAAAAAATTAGGATTTGGCGCTCGGGCCTGCCCTAAATGATCCTGTGGGCTGTCAAATGCTACGAGGGTTGGCGTTGAACTAAAAATGGAGAAATAATTTTATGTGCTTATAAAAAGCAGTGAAACTATTTTATTATTAATTCGATTTTAAAAATATTTTGTTTACATGTGGGGTAAACAATATTTAACAAGATTCAATCCCAATATTTTCTGCATTTAGTAAATTTTTATGAAAAAGTAATTTTATAACTGTATGATTTCACGACAATAAGTTCGTAGGTTACATTTTCCTAAAACAGTTTTCCGTATGTAATCGCCAAATTTTATTTTTACATAGAATACCTTACAATTAAGCTATTGAACCTAATTTTAATTTTGGCTTTGGAATAGAAAAAAAAAATACCATAATCTTTTTTGAAAATAGAGAATTATTGTGTACTTTTTAACTAATATCTTCGTACACATATTTTTTATTCAAGTAAAACAACTAAAATTTAGGTTTACCATATTCACAGTAAAAAAAAATTCTTAAAAATGAGTACCTGAACATACTCGTTTTTCTTTGAGTGCAATTGCATCGTAATTGAGCGATGACGTACTCAAATTTAAGTAATCGTACTTTCTCAAAAATGAGCAGTGTGATTTAAAATTGCTAATCTCAGCATCTGTTCAAGCCATCTTAACAAAGCGACCTGACACGCTTTATATAGTTGTTCAGAAGATGGTTTTCCGCATCATTTGCAGTGGATTGCTTAAATTTAAACTGATTTATTACAACTCTATTATTTACTTGCCATTCTTTTGGCATACCTCCTTTAATATTTCTTTTGTTTATAGCTTCTTCAAGTCGCGTTGGTAGTACAACGGATAATGCACTGGACTGTGGTGTCTTAGGATATGGGTTCGATTCTCGTAAAGTCTTGTTTGTAATTGTCGATATTTTTGGAAAGTGATTTATGATGTCAGCCTATGAAGAAAATCAAACGCCCTTTTTATTCATTTTTATTCGTTGTACTCATTTTTGAGTACATGTCTTTTTCAAAAATGAAACATGTATTCGGAGCAATAATAAGCATCGAATGTACTGAAAAATGATTAAATTTTACTTAATTTGAGTATCTATTTTTAACTGTGTAGCTTTTGGTGCATACAATTTCGATATGATTGGAACTATACTTTTTGAAAAAGGTGCATCAAAATATGAACACAGACTATTTCTTCTTGAAAAACAATAAAAACATAAAATCCCTGAAAGGATTTATTAGTCTTGCTGTGCAAATACTTGTTGTATTAGTAATTTTTGGATTACAATTACAACCAAGACTTATCGGGGATCGAACCCATATCCTACAGCACCGCAGTATGGTGCACTACCGTTGTACTACTAGGACGACGTGAAGAAGTTATAAGCAGAAGAAATGTTAAAAAGGAAGTAAGATATTTGAGTTGAAATAACCCGGGTTCCTTTTAAGCAATCGACATCAATTAATAAAACCATCTTCTGTGCAACTATTTTAATTAGGCCAGGTCACTTTGTGAAGAAGATTTGAACAGAAGCTGAGATTAGCAATATTAAATCACACTGCTCATTTCTGAGAAAGTACGGTTACTTGAATTTTAATTCATCATTATGCATTTACGCTGCAATTGTAATCAAAGAAAAAATAGTATGTTAAGAGACTCATTTTTAAGTATATTTTCTTATAGTGTAGACTGTAGAAGAACGCATCTCCTTGCTTAACGCAAAATTCTACAACAACACAGCCGAATAAAAAGATTTCGCTGGTCTTTCTGTTTATGAGGTGCTCGAAGAAAATGACCGCTTTCATCTTTTTGCAGCTTTCATGATGACGAATGCGGCTTATAAGATCCCCTGAATGCTACAGGTGTCCCTTGCTGAACACTAGACAAGTTGCCCCTCACTTTTTTTAAATTGCACTTTTTAAAAATAAAACATAAAAATAAACAAAAACCCCAACCCATTCGACCCCTCTGACGTTTTTGTACGTAAGGGCAAGGAGGAGTAATCGGCAACTGCAGTATACGATTATGCCCCCATAAATCTTCGCGGAATCATTTTATTGGGATAAATAGCATACCATTTTGTAGAAGACGGTGGGCCGCGTCAACCAGACCTAATACTAACCCATTACGCCCTCTGAATTTCATGAGTAGAAAGTTGCTCTTAACTGCAGAATACGATTTCACCTTCATAACTCCACGGTTTAATGGAAGATCAAGATATGGGAATCTACAATCGTGTAGAGGATAGTGAGATGCATCGACTAGGTCGATTGTTAACTGATTCCCTTATTAGAGCTTTGCACCGTCTGTAGGGGTTGTTGCCTTTGACTGCAGTATGCGCTTCCGTTCTTCCCCCCAATAACTCACAGGAATTCAGCCTTAGTGGATAAACATCGTGTAGAAGAAGGTCAACCGGGTTGGTCATTAATCCACTTCCTCCTTTGACACGGCCAAAAGTATTCACGAATTAAATTTTAAGACAATGATTATTATAATTTTTATTTTAACGTTAAAAAGGATGGTTAAAATATTTACTCCCCCCCCCCCCCCTTCTTGTTTCCTCTTGATTTTGCCCCCGCACTTTTAGCACCCAATCGCCGCCACTGCTTGACAACACTATTTTTTATCCATTCATGACATGTGCACCCGTTCTTGTTTTATATGTCCTCTGTTTTGTACTTCAATTAGATAATATTCCCTTGTATATTAAATATATTTTGCCCTTCCAGCGGCTTTTGTAAATTCGATGGAAAAGTAAATGCGCCATTTGGTTGCAATAAACCTTGTCAATCCCCTTCTAGATGTGGATCTAGATGCAAAACGTTTTCTGGAAGTTTCTAGAGCAGAGTTTTATAGTTGTGTTTGTGACTTATAGTTTTGTTAGACATTCGTTTGTGTCACCCATTTATTTGATTAACTACGAAAATGTTTGTTAATGACTTATCTTTTTTACTTGAGAAAAATAGCTCTGTCAACTTTCTAAATTTATCCAATCAGTAAAATTAGTATAAAAGTTATATGATAAAACAAGATAATTTTTTATGGTCTATCAAGGCCAAGGAATCTCAAGGCATGCTCTTTCAAGTTATAATTTGTAAGTTATAATTTGTACTTAGTATAAATATTGAATTTCTTCTCATTTTCTTTTTGGCTTTCGTTGACTTTCTTAAACCTGAAATACTTATACTTGACAATATAAACAAATCACCCATAATTCAAGCTAAACAGTAAATAAATAAGAAATGCTTTTGCAAGGTATCTCAAGGGTCAAGACATGGTCTATCATGTTTTAATGTGTAAGAAAAATAATAAACTCATTGTAAATATTGCATTTCTTTTCATTTTCTTTTTTAGCTTTTCTTCACTTTTTTAAACCTGAAGTACTTACATTTGACAATATAAACAAATTACCAATTCAAGCTAAATAGTAAATAAGTAAGAAAAGCTTTTGCAAGGTATCTCAAGGATCAAGACATGGTCTATCAAGTTTTAATGTGTAAGAAAAATAATAAACTCAGTGTAAATATTGCATTTCTTTTCAATTTCTTTCTGGCTTTTCTTGACTTTTTTAAACCTGAAATACTTATACTTGACAATATAAACAAATCATCCATAATTCAAGCTAAATAGTAAATAAATAAGAAATGCTTTTGCAAGGTATCTCAAGGGTCAAGACATGGTCTATCAAGTTTTAATGTGTAAGAAAAATAATAAACTCAGTGTAAATATTGCATTTCTTTTCAATTTCTTTCTGGCTTTTCTTGACTTTTTTAAACCTGAAATACTTATACTTGACAATAAAAACAAATCACCCATAATTCAAGCTAAATAGTAAATAAATAAGAAATGCTTTTGCAAGGTATCTCAAGGGTCAAGGCATAGTCCATAAAGTTTTGATGTGTAAGAAAAATAATAAACTCAGTGTAAATATTGCATTTCTTTTCAATTTCTTTCTGGCTTTTCTTGACTTTTTTAAACCTGAAATACTTATACTTGACAATATAAACAAATCATCCATAATTCAAGCTAAATAGTAAATAAATAAGAAATGCTTTTGCAAGGTATCTCAAGGGTCAAGACATGGTCTATCAAGTTTTAATGTGTAAGAAAAATAATAAACTCAGTGTAAATATTGCATTTCTTTTCAATTTCTTTCTGGCTTTTCTTGACTTTTTTAAACCTGAAATACTTATACTTGACAATATAAACAAATCATCCATAATTCAAGCTAAATAGTAAATAAATAAGAAATGCTTTTGAAAGGTATCTCAAGAATCAAGACATGGTCTATCAAGTTTTAATGTGTAAGAAAAATAATAAACTCAGTGTAAATATTGCATTTCTTTTCAATTTTTTTCTGGCTTTTCTTGACTTTTTTAAATCTGAAATACTTATACTTGACAATATAAACAAATCACCCATAATTCAAGCTAAATAGTAAATAAATAAGAAATGCTTTTGAAAGGTATCTCAAGAATCAAGACATGGTCTATCAAGTTTTAATGTGTAAGAAAAATAATAAACTCAGTGTAAATATTGCATTTCTTTTCAATTTCTTTCTGGCTTTTCTTGACTTTTTTAAATCTGAAATACTTATACTTGACAATATAAACAAATCACCCATAATTCAAGCTAAATAGTAAATAAATAAGAAATGCTTTTGAAAGGTATCTCAAGAATCAAGACATGGTCTATCAAGTTTTAATGTGTAAGAAAAATAATAAACTCAGTGTAAATATTGCATTTCTTTTCAATTTCTTTCTGGCTTTTCTTGACTTTTTTAAATCTGAAATACTTATACTTGACAATATAAACAAATCACCCATAATTCAAGCTAAATAGTAAATAAATAAGAAATGCTTTTGAAAGGTATCTCAAGAATCAAGACATGGTCTATCAAGTTTTAATGTGTAAGAAAACTAATAAACTCAGTGTAAATATTGCATTTCTTTTCAATTTCTTTCTGGCTTTTCTTGACTTTTTTAAATCTGAAATACTTATACTTGACAATATAAACAAATCACCCATAATTCAAGCTAAATAGTAAATAAATAAGAAATGCTTTTGAAAGGTATCTCAAGAATCAAGACATGGTCTATCAAGTTTTAATGTGTAAGAAAAATAATAAACTCAGTGTAAATATTGCATTTCTTTTCAATTTCTTTCTGGCTTTTCTTGACTTTTTTAAACCTGAAATACTTATACTTGACAATATAAACAAATCACCCATAATTCAAGCTAAATAGTAAATAAATAAGAAATGCTTTTGAAAGGTATCTCAAGAATCAAGACATGGTCTATCAAGTTTTAATGTGTAAGAAAAATAATAAACTCAGTGTAAATATTGCATTTCTTTTCAATTTCTTTCTGGCTTTTCTTGACTTTTTTAAACTTGAAATACTTATACTTGACAATATAAACAAATCCCCGATAATTCAAGCTAAATAGTAAATAAATAAGAAATACTTTCGCAAGGTATCTCAAGAGTCAAGACATAGTTTATCAAGTTTTAATTTGTAAAAAAAATAATAAACTCAGTGTAAATATTGCATTTCTTGACTTTTTTAAACCTGAAATACTTATACTTGACAATATAAACAAATCATCCATAATTCAAGCTAAATAGTAAATAAATAAGAAATGCTTTTGAAAGGTATCTCAAGAATCAAGACATGGTCTATCAAGTTTTAATGTGTAAGAAAAATAATAAACTCAGTGTAAATATTGCATTTCTTTTCAATTTCTTTCTGGCTTTTCTTGACTTTTTTAAATCTGAAATACTTATACTTGACAATATAAACAAATCACCCATAATTCAAGCTAAATAGTAAATAAATAAGAAATGCTTTTGAAAGGTATCTCAAGGGTCAAGGCATAGTCCATAAAGTTTTGATGTGTAAGAAAAATAATAAACTCAGTGTAAATATTGCATTTCTTTTCAATTTCTTTCTGGCTTTTCTTGACTTTTTTAAACCTGAAATACTTATACTTGACAATATAAACAAATCATCCATAATTCAAGCTAAATAGTAAATAAATAAGAAACGCTTTTGCAAGGTATCTCAAGGGTCAAGACATGGTCTATCAAGTTTTAATGTGTAAGAAAAATAATAAACTCAGTGTAAATATTGCATTTCTTTTCAATTTCTTTCTGGCTTTTCTTGACTTTTTTAAACCTGAAATACTTATACTTGACAATAAAAACAAATCACCCATAATTCAAGCTAAATAGTAAATAAATAAGAAATGCTTTTGAAAGGTATCTCAAGGATCAAGACATGGTCTATCAAGTTTTAATGTGTAAGAAAAATAATAAACTCAGTGTAAATATTGCATTTCTTTTCAATTTCTTTCTGGCTTTTCTTGACTTTTTTAAACCTGAAATACTTATACTTGACAATATAAACAAATCATCCATAATTCAAGCTAAATAGTAAATAAATAAGAAATGCTTTTGAAAGGTATCTCAAGAATCAAGACATGGTCTATCAAGTTTTAATGTGTAAGAAAAATAATAAACTCAGTGTAAATATTGCATTTCTTTTCAATTTCTTTCTGGCTTTTCTTGACTTTTTTAAATCTGAAATACTTATACTTGACAATATAAACAAATCACCCATAATTCAAGCTAAATAGTAAATAAATAAGAAATGCTTTTGAAAGGTATCTCAAGAATCAAGACATGGTCTATCAAGTTTTAATGTGTAAGAAAAATAATAAACTCAGTGTAAATATTGCATTTCTTTTCAATTTCTTTCTGGCTTTTCTTGACTTTTTTAAATCTGAAATACTTATACTTGACAATATAAACAAATCACCCATAATTCAAGCTAAATAGTAAATAAATAAGAAATGCTTTTGAAAGGTATCTCAAGAATCAAGACATGGTCTATCAAGTTTTAATGTGTAAGAAAACTAATAAACTCAGTGTAAATATTGCATTTCTTTTCAATTTCTTTCTGGCTTTTCTTGACTTTTTTAAACCTGAAATACTTATACTTGACAATATAAACAAATCATCCATAATTCAAGCTAAATAGTAAATAAATAAGAAATGCTTTTGAAAGGTATCTCAAGAATCAAGACATGGTCTATCAAGTTTTAATGTGTAAGAAAAATAATAAACTCAGTGTAAATATTGCATTTCTTTTCAATTTCTTTCTGGCTTTTCTTGACTTTTTTAAATCTGAAATACTTATACTTGACAATATAAACAAATCACCCATAATTCAAGCTAAATAGTAAATAAATAAGAAATGCTTTTGAAAGGTATCTCAAGAATCAAGACATGGTCTATCAAGTTTTAATGTGTAAGAAAAATAATAAACTCAGTGTAAATATTGCATTTCTTTTCAATTTCTTTCTGGCTTTTCTTGACTTTTTTAAATCTGAAATACTTATACTTGACAATATAAACAAATCACCCATAATTCAAGCTAAATAGTAAATAAATAAGAAATGCTTTTGAAAGGTATCTCAAGAATCAAGACATGGTCTATCAAGTTTTAATGTGTAAGAAAACTAATAAACTCAGTGTAAATATTGCATTTCTTTTCAATTTCTTTCTGGCTTTTCTTGACTTTTTTAAATCTGAAATACTTATACTTGACAATATAAACAAATCACCCATAATTCAAGCTAAAGAGTAAATAAATAAGAAATGCTTTTGAAAGGTATCTCAAGAATCAAGACATGGTCTATCAAGTTTTAATGTGTAAGAAAAATAATAAACTCAGTGTAAATATTGCATTTCTTTTCAATTTCTTTCTGGCTTTTCTTGACTTTTTTAAACTTGAAATACTTATACTTGACAATATAAACAAATCCCCGATAATTCAAGCTAAATAGTAAATAAATAAGAAATGCTTTCGCAAGGTATCTCAAGAGTCAAGACATAGTTTATCAAGTTTTAATTTGTAAAAAAAATAATAAACTCAGTGTAAATATTGCATTTCTTGACTTTTTTAAACCTGAAATACTTATAGTTGACAATATAAACAAATCACCCATAATTCAAGCTAAATAGTAAATAAATAAGAAATGCTTTTGCAAGGTATCTCAAGGGTCAAGGCATAGTCCATAAAGTTTTGATGTGTAAGAAAAATAATAAACTCATTGTAAATATTGCATTTCTTTTCAATTTCTTTCTGGCTTTTCTTGACTTTTTTAAACCTGAAATACTTATACTTGACAATATAAACAAATCATCCATAATTCAAGCTAAATAGTAAATAAATAAGAAATGCTTTTGCAAGTTATCTCAAGGGTCAAGACATGGTCTATCAAGTTTTAATGTGTAAGAAAAATAATAAACTCAGTGTAAATATTGCATTTCTTGACTTTTTTAAACCTGAAATACTTATAGTTGACAATATAAACAAATCACCCATAATTCAAGCTAAATAGTAAATAAATAAGAAATGCTTTTGCAAGGTATCTCAAGGGTCAAGGCATAGTCCATAAAGTTTTGATGTGTAAGAAAAATAATAAACTCAGTGTAAATATTGCATTTCTTTTCAATTTCTTTCTGGCTTTTCTTGACTTTTTTAAACCTGAAATACTTATACTTGACAATATAAACAAATCATCCATAATTCAAGCTAAATAGTAAATAAATAAGAAATGCTTTTGCAAGGTATCTCAAGGGTCAAGACATGGTCTATCAAGTTTTAATGTGTAAGAAAAATAATAAACTCAGTGTAAATATTGCATTTCTTTTCAATTTCTTTCTGGCTTTTCTTGACTTTTTTAAACCTGAAATACTTATACTTGACAATAAAAACAAATCACCCATAATTCAAGCTAAATAGTAAATAAATAAGAAATGCTTTTGAAAGGTATCTCAAGGATCAAGACATGGTCTATCAAGTTTTAATGTGTAAGAAAAATAATAAACTCAGTGTAAATATTGCATTTCTTTTCAATTTCTTTCTGGCTTTTCTTGACTTTTTTAAACCTGAAATACTTATACTTGACAATATAAACAAATCATCCATAATTCAAGCTAAATAGTAAATAAATAAGAAATGCTTTTGAAAGGTATCTCAAGAATCAAGACATGGTCTATCAAGTTTTAATGTGTAAGAAAAATAATAAACTCAGTGTAAATATTGCATTTCTTTTCAATTTCTTTCTGGCTTTTCTTGACTTTTTTAAATCTGAAATACTTATACTTGACAATATAAACAAATCACCCATAATTCAAGCTAAATAGTAAATAAATAAGAAATGCTTTTGAAAGGTATCTCAAGAATCAAGACATGGTCTATCAAGTTTTAATGTGTAAGAAAAATAATAAACTCAGTGTAAATATTGCATTTCTTTTCAATTTCTTTCTGGCTTTTCTTGACTTTTTTAAATCTGAAATACTTATACTTGACAATATAAACAAATCACCCATAATTCAAGCTAAATAGTAAATAAATAAGAAATGCTTTTGAAAGGTATCTCAAGAATCAAGACATGGTCTATCAAGTTTTAACGTGTAAGAAAACTAATAAACTCAGTGTAAATATTGCATTTCTTTTCAATTTCTTTCTGGCTTTTCTTGACTTTTTTAAATCTGAAATACTTATACTTGACAATATAAACAAATCACCCATAATTCAAGCTAAAGAGTAAATAAATAAGAAATGCTTTTGAAAGGTATCTCAAGAATCAAGACATGGTCTATCAAGTTTTAATGTGTAAGAAAAATAATAAACTCAGTGTAAATATTGCATTTCTTTTCAATTTCTTTCTGGCTTTTCTTGACTTTTTTAAACCTGAAATACTTATACTTGACAATATAAACAAATCACCCATAATTCAAGCTAAATAGTAAATAAATAAGAAATGCTTTTGAAAGGTATCTCAAGAATCAAGACATGGTCTATCAAGTTTTAATGTGTAAGAAAAATAATAAACTCAGTGTAAATATTGCATTTCTTTTCAATTTCTTTCTGGCTTTTCTTGACTTTTTTAAACTTGAAATACTTATACTTGACAATATAAACAAATCCCCGATAATTCAAGCTAAATAGTAAATAAATAAGAAATGCTTTCGCAAGGTATCTCAAGAGTCAAGACATAGTTTATCAAGTTTTAATTTGTAAAAAAAATAATAAACTCAGTGTAAATATTGCATTTCTTGACTTTTTTAAACCTGAAATACTTATAGTTGACAATATAAACAAATCACCCATAATTCAAGCTAAATAGTAAATAAATAAGAAATGCTTTTGCAAGGTATCTCAAGGGTCAAGACATGGTCTATCAAGTTTTAATGTGTAAGAAAAATAATAAACTCAGTGTAAATATTGCATTTCTTGACTTTTTTAAACCTGAAATACTTATAGTTGACAATATAAACAAATCACCCATAATTCAAGCTAAATAGTAAATAAATAAGAAATGCTTTTGCAAGGTATCTCAAGGGTCAAGGCATAGTCCATAAAGTTTTGATGTGTAAGAAAAATAATAAACTCAGTGTAAATATTGCATTTCTTTTCCATTTCTTTCTGGCTTTTCTTGACTTTTTTAAACCTGAAATACTTATACTTGACAATATAAACAAATCATCCATAATTCAAGTTAATAGTAAATAAATAAGAAATGCTTTTGCAAGGTATCTCAAGGGTCAAGACATGGTCTATCAAGTTTTAATGTGTAAGAAAAATAATAAACTCAGTGTAAATATTGCATTTCTTTTCAATTTCTTTCTGGCTTTTCTTGACTTTTTTAAACCTGAAATACTTATACTTGACAATAAAAACAAATCACCCATAATTCAAGCTAAATAGTAAATAAATAAGAAATGCTTTTGAAAGGTATCTCAAGGATCAAGACATGGTCTATCAAGTTTTAATGTGTAAGAAAAATAATAAACTCAGTGTAAATATTGCATTTCTTTTCAATTTCTTTCTGGCTTTTCTTGACTTTTTTAAACCTGAAATACTTATACTTGACAATATAAACAAATCATCCATAATTCAAGCTAAATAGTAAATAAATAAGAAATGCTTTTGAAAGGTATCTCAAGAATCAAGGCATGGTCTATCAAGTTTTAATGTGTAAGAAAAATAATAAACTCAGTGTAAATATTGCATTTCTTTTCAATTTCTTTCTGGCTTTTCTTGACTTTTTTAAATCTGAAATACTTATACTTGACAATATAAACAAATCACCCATAATTCAAGCTAAATAGTAAATAAATAAGAAATGCTTTTGAAAGGTATCTCAAGAATCAAGACATGGTCTATCAAGTTTTAATGTGTAAGAAAAATAATAAACTCAGTGTAAATATTGCATTTCTTTTCAATTTCTTTCTGGCTTTTCTTGACTTTTTTAAATCTGAAATACTTATACTTGACAATATAAACAAATCACCCATAATTCAAGCTAAATAGTAAATAAATAAGAAATGCTTTTGAAAGGTATCTCAAGAATCAAGACATGGTCTATCAAGTTTTAATGTGTAAGAAAACTAATAAACTCATTGTAAATATTGCATTTCTTTTCAATTTCTTTCTGGCTTTTCTTGACTTTTTTAAACCTGAAATACTTATACTTGACAATATAAACAAATCATCCATAATTCAAGCTAAATAGTAAATAAATAAGAAATGCTTTTGCAAGGTATCTCAAGGGTCAAGACATGGTCTATCAAGTTTTAATGTGTAAGAAAAATAATAAACTCAGTGTAAATATTGCATTTCTTTTCAATTTCTTTCTGGCTTTTCTTGACTTTTTTAAACCTGAAATACTGATACTTGACAATAAAAACAAATCACCCATAATTCAAGCTAAATAGTAAATAAATAAGAAATGCTTTTGAAAGGTATCTCAAGAATCAAGACATGGTCTATCAAGTTTTAATGTGTAAGAAAAATAATAAACTCAGTGTAAATATTGCATTTCTTTTCAATTTCTTTCTGGCTTTTCTTGACTTTTTTAAATCTGAAATACTTATACTTGACAATATAAACAAATCACCCATAATTCAAGCTAAATAGTAAATAAATAAGAAATGCTTTTGCAAGGTATCTCAAGGGTCAAGGCATGGTCTATCAAGTTTTAATGTGTAAGAAAAATAATAAACTCAGTGTAAATATTGCATTTCTTTTCAATTTCTTTCTGGCTTTTCTTGACTTTTTTAAATCTGAAATACTTATACTTGACAATATAAACAAATCACCCATAATTCAAGCTAAATAGTAAATAAATAAGAAATGCTTTTGAAAGGTATCTCAAGAATCAAGACATGGTCTATCAAGTTTTAATGTGTAAGAAAAATAATAAACTCAGTGTAAATATTGCATTTCTTTTCAATTTCTTTCTGGCTTTTCTTGACTTTTTTAAATCTGAAATACTTATACTTGACAATATAAACAAATCACCCATAATTCAAGCTAAATAGTAAATAAATAAGAAATGCTTTTGAAAGGTATCTCAAGAATCAAGACATGGTCTATCAAGTTTTAATGTGTAAGAAAAATAATAAACTCAGTGTAAATATTGCATTTCTTTTCAATTTCTTTCTGGCTTTTCTTGACTTTTTTAAATCTGAAATACTTATACTTGACAATATAAACAAATCACCCATAATTCAAGCTAAATAGTAAATAAATAAGAAATGCTTTTGAAAGGTATCTCAAGAATCAAGACATGGTCTATCAAGTTTTAATGTGTAAGAAAAATAATAAACTCAGTGTAAATATTGCATTTCTTTTCAATTTCTTTCTGGCTTTTCTTGACTTTTTTAAACCTGAAATACTTATACTTGACAATATAAACAAATCACCCATAATTCAAGCTAAATAGTAAATAAATAAGAAATGCTTTTGAAAGGTATCTCAAGAATCAAGACATGGTCTATCAAGTTTTAATGTGTAAGAAAAATAATAAACTCAGTGTAAATATTGCATTTCTTTTCAATTTCTTTCTGGCTTTTCTTGACTTTTTTAAACTTGAAATACTTATACTTGACAATATAAACAAATCCCCGATAATTCAAGCTAAATAGTAAATAAATAAGAAATGCTTTCGCAAGGTATCTCAAGAGTCAAGACATAGTTTATCAAGTTTTAATTTGTAAAAAAAATAATAAACTCAGTGTAAATATTGCATTTCTTGACTTTTTTAAACCTGAAATACTTATAGTTGACAATATAAACAAATCACCCATAATTCAAGCTAAATAGTAAATAAATAAGAAATGCTTTTGCAAGGTATCTCAAGGGTCAAGGCATAGTCCATAAAGTTTTGATGTGTAAGAAAAATAATAAACTCAGTGTAAATATTGCATTTCTTTTCAATTTCTTTCTGGCTTTTCTTGACTTTTTTAAACCTGAAATGCTTATACTTGACAATATAAACAAATCACCCATAATTCAAGCTAAATAGCAAATAAATAGGAAATGCTTTTGCAAGGTATCTCAAGGGTCAAGACATGGTTTATCAACTTTTAATTTGTAATAAAAATAATAAACTCAGTGTAAATATTGCATTTCTCGACTTTTTTAAAACTGAAATACTTATACTTGACAATATAAACAAATCATGCATAATTTAAGCTAAACAGTAAATAAATTAAAAATACTTTGGCATTGCAGCTAGTAGCTTATTTTTACTTCGGTAATTTAATTACTTAGAAAAAATGCTTTTATTCTTCAGGAAATTATCAGTATATTTTTTTGGAAAATAAATTACATTTAATTACTTTTTTTAGATTTTAAGAAATTGTAAGAGAAGCAGTCTGTTTTTTAATTTTCTTTTCTTTCTTGCAGTATAACTGTTGCATATATGTGTACTACAATTTATTAAGCGAAATACAGCATCTGTAAATATTAATTTCAATTTCAAGTCCAACAGCATTTTTCAAACCCCTTTTATTGTGCTGTAAATATTTACAATAAGGTACATAAATGCTCTAATTCTTTAGTATCGCCAAAATAAGGCCCATTCTACGCGAACGACAAACACGCGCGCGTGCTCTTGAAGATGGTTCGATGATTTGATAATCCAAACCACGTGACTTGCATTCTCGAATCACAGAGCCGTCTTCAAAAAATAGCGCGCGTTTTTCTCGTTCCCATAAAATGGGTCTAAAATGATGGCTGAAGTAACAGTAAGTGCGGGGATCTACTAAACATTAAATATTGTAAACAATTCATCTAATAACATGCTTCAACGTCATTCATTTATTTATATATTTATGCTAAATCAATTTGGCGCATATCCATACATGGTTCAATTAAAAAAAAAATGCATAAATGGAATAGATTGAATAATATTAGTAAAAATAACACAAAATACAGATTGGTTTAGATTTTATATAAAACTATTTTAAATAATTCTTTGGATTTAGTTACATGAAATAAAAGATATCGAGGTGGTTTGATGGTTAAACCAATCATCTTACGGATTATTTTATTGTGATAGTTCTTGCGTTTTGAAATGTTGTTGTTCCAAAATGGCGATTTTCATATGAATTGCACTGAACAATAATGTAAAAGCATTGGGTGTTACTTCCAAATGTAGTGGGCTACACATAAATATAAAAATTATACGAGAGTTTCATGTTCGGACGCATTTTGGATGTATAGTGTCACTCAGAGATCTGCATACATCTCTTCATGCAGCGTATAGAAACGTAACAGTTTAAGTCACTAGATTTTCTGATAGAGTCACTTCAGCCTAAAATGAAAACAAAAAGGCATTAAGTACTCAAGCAAAAAGACCTTCGAGCATGGATCCTTCATAGTAGAGGAAACATAATGTTATAATCTCGCTAACATCAAAGTGAAGCCAACATGTACGGCCCCAGACACGTGGTTAATTACGTCATTCCATTCATAAATTTTCACTGTTACACATTTCCCAATTCATCAGCCAATCGCGAGTATTTTTTAATTCATAATTTTGAAAAGAAGTCACGTGTTTGAGGCCATTCGGTCTGATATGTTGTTTTCACGATTATGACGTCATATTCGCTCTACTACAATCCATTCATACTCGAATAAAAAGACAGTCAATATTTGAAAGGGTTTTAGTCAATTTTTAAAGATATATACTTAGTGACTGTGAATTAAGAAGTCAAACGTCAGCAGCCAGTGAAGAATATAATTTTTTTAAAGTGGTGCAGACATTAAATGTTTAAAGCATCATTTTAAAACACATTTATATATTTTTGTAACCACTTAACAGTTTACCCTGGTCGCTAGACACTGACCTCTAACTGTAGCTTCTGGATTGGGTAAAACATTTGGTTGACTTGAAGCCAGTGTGGAAGCAGCCATGCTGTGTCCCACTTTCCGCAATATTTCGTATATTTTTCCATGTTAAAATAACCGACATGTATTGTTTTTGGCTCAGTTTTTTTTTCATTTTCTTTTGAAATCCATTTTAAATGCAATCTGCTATTAAAATAGAAAATCATTTGCAAGTCAAAGTCGAAGTAGTTAAAAAAAGCAAGAGCATAAACTATTTGTTTGGAAATATAAAAATTAATTCTATAAGAAAAAAAATATAATATGTATATACATTTAATATTACCTACAATACTATAATATTAAAAAACACAACTAAATCTCTTTTAAAGAATATTGGGACACGGTGTGGCTGCTTCCACATTGGCTTCAACGCGCCCATAGAGTCAACAAGTTTTTAGCCTTCCAGAAGTTACAGTTAGAGTTCAGTGTTGCTAGAGCAGCACTTCTTCTTACGTACTGATTATCACGAGCTTCACTCAAAACTTAGTGCTATTCTTTTTGTTATAATTGGGAGAAGGTGCGAGTCACGAGTAAATATGAGTAGGAGATACAGCTTTAAGACCGACGTTTAGTCTCGACTTGTTACATTCAGATTCGGTTTGGTTTGGTTTGGTTAATTAACGTCGCACTAGAGGTGCACAGTGGGCTATTGGCGACGGTTCGGGGTCCATCTCGAAGGAAAGAACCGTTAACACATACACATTCACACACACATTCATACATGCATCTCGTTATTTTAGAACCATGGTCAGATGACGAGGAAACACCTGAACTGGCACCCAACGCCTTCAATAGGTGTCGGGACTTTGGATCCGATCAGATTTATCATGCACCAGTCCCGCATACATGCCGTTAACTTTTGCGGATGTTCTGGCCGACTTTTCTAGTATTTTGTGGCGAAGCTGGCAACCCTCCGATCACAAGATCACTATTTTTTTACTTTTTTTTGTCAAGTCCATCGCCTAGAATCGAACCAGGAATCATCGGATTCCCAGTTGACGCCTTTAACCACTCGGCCAAGGCGGCCCTGCATTAAGATTCGGAATAACTCGCATCAGTCGTGTATATTATGTACAATCGTCGATACTGGTAGCGCTATCTGTAGGTGGACACAACACTTTTACAAAATGAAACTGACATGCTCGGAAGTTCTAAAAGATATACAAAGAATAAACTTAGCAGGGAGAAATGCTTGTATATCAGCGAGGAAGAGTGTGCGTAACGAAGTGGAAAGACCCAAAAAGACGTCTTCTTTTTGTCAACAATTCATAATAGAGAAACGATAGACACTGTTTTAAAATACTCTCTCATCTGTATATGCTTCACGGAGACCATTAACTCAATAATATTACTCCGGTACGAACATAACGTTGTTTTAAAATATACCATACTCTGAAAGGTTATTAAATAAATTCAATAAAAAAATTGTTTTTATGTATTTTGTAATATTATTTTATAAAATTTAACAAACAAATAAAAGCAATTTTGGGTCACTCGGCACGTAAAAATTTGGTCTGTTAAATGGTTAATAAATTAAAAATAAAAGAAAAGGCAAGAGCATAAGGAAAAGGACATTTGTTTGCTTTTTAATGATGTTTCAAAAGCGTATACTTACTTTCCAGACACTATATATTATCATCACAATGGTTGGAATTATACATTTTTCACTTCCAGTAAAATTTTAGCAGATCTAACGATGACCAAACAATTCGCTTCTGACATATGAATATCTTTACGTAATTAGCTTATGTTTAATAATATTTTTGATTTTTGATTTATTCTTTTTATAGAAAACGAATAACAATGGAGTAATTTTAGTACATTATTTTTAATCTATTACAATTCCGCTACCGGAGGTATCACACTGAAAAAAGCTCATAATAAATTAATTTTATTAATTAAAATATTAACAATTCCGAACTTTATTAATGTTAAAATTAGCGTTGTTACATTACCTGGATCTATGCTACGGTTTTTTATACTCCTCCTTGCACTATAAAAAATCAACAAGATAATTTAGTTCAGTTTGAAATGTTGATAAAAACAAAACAAAATTACTTCAATGGTTGTCATAAAAATCTACCTTTCTTAACAAGTATTTTCTGCTTTCATCTTCGGCAGTCCTGGAGACGTCTAGAAAAATATCTTTTAAACCGTCTGTCTAACTAAACTAAATGCTTTCACGCTTTTTCACGCTTGCTAGGTTCCAATCTAAAATTGTCTATGGATCTTAGAATTTGAAAGATGATGGCGATTCCGGATGTTTCCAGGACTGAGGAGGATTAAATGAAACAAACAATTCAAATTTGCTTGTTCACTGTTAAAATTAATTTTCATATCTGTACCTCAGGGTCCAGACCGCCCAAGTCCAAATTTGGCTTTTTTTTATGCAGGTTATGTTTTAAAAGTTCGCTACCTGCCGAATCATACTATCAAAATTCACTCAAAATTTGTTTTTAAGCCTTTAGCAAATGCAATAAAAGCCCAAGTACAATGCTTTGCAATGAGAGTAGGATTAGGTTTTTCTCCTCTGCTGTAAAGTTGCCCAACTCGTCTGGCTCTAAGGTACGTATATTTGCCGAAACTTTTGTCATTTTTGTCGAAACTTTTGACATTTTCGACGAAACTTTTATTATTTTCGACGAAACTTTTATTATTTCGACGAAACTTTTATTATTTCGACGAAACTTTTGTCGTTTTTGTCGAAACTTTTGTCATTTTTGCCGAAACTGTTGTCATTTTTGTCGAAACTTTTGACATTTTCGACGAAACTTTTATTATTTTCGACGAAACGGTTGACATTTTCGACGAAACTTTTGACATTTTCGACGAAACGGTTGACATTTTCGACGAAACTTTTGACATTTTCGACGAAACTTTTGACATTTTCGACGAAACTTTTGACATTTTCGACGAAACTTTTATTATTTCGACGAAACTTTTGTCATTTTTTTTGTCGAACCTTTTGTCATTTTTGACGAAACTGACGTCTGATGTATGCTCCGATCGAATATTTCGTCAAACTGAAAGAATTCCCTTTGTCGTTTTTTTTAAAGAAATTTATTTAGTCAAAAATGAAGAGAATTTTAAATAATATAAAAATGCAATATAGACGAGGTGTCGTAAACCACGGGGTTTAATTATTAAAAAAATATTGATATATAATAAAATCTTTTGAATTGGATAATTGTGAATTTGAATTGTGTATAATCCGTTGAACGTTGACCAATTTAAATGTTATTTAGCATATTTTTAAAAATAATTTGACAAGTAAAAATAGTAATGATTTTTTTTTTCAAATATTTTTCACAGTTATTTTGCAAATAACAAAAAATTGTTAAGACAATTTTTTTAACACATTCTTTTGTTTATAAAATTGCAAATAGCTTTTCAAAAAATATTTCCCTGACTAACATCAAAAATAAAAAAGATAACTTTTTTTGTATTTTTTTATTTTTAAAAAGAAAATTTATATATATATTTATATATATAAATGTTTCAGCATGTGGTTATGTTAATATGCATTGTACATTCTTTTAGTAGAAGTAAAATGTAGTAAAAAAAAATTATAAATATATTTAAAAATTTAAATTAAAAAGTCAAATTATACTCCTTTAAATGGAAATATATCTACTTTTAATATCAGCGATTCAAGTGTAACAGATAGTGTTACATTTGAATCGGTGAACATATGTGTGTCACATATTGTGTTAGGTTTTGATAAAAAAAAATCACTTACTCTGTTGTCCTTGCATGGACGCTCCGCCTCCTAGACCTATAAAAATTACAATATATTAAATTTTATTTTCGAAAATATAAATTAAAATTTATTAAATTTGCAATTGCGATCTAATCAAGAATAATACGTAAACAGTTGTCTATCAACCATAAAATGACATTTAACTATTGAAACGACACGCATATGGATTAGGTGACCTCATTTTAAATTTTACGTAGGTGAATATTCTTATATATTTATATTGTTCATAAAGAAAATATTGATGTATAAAATTGATAATAAATATTTTTTAATAGTGATTACATAAGTTCTAGCTAATCCAGAATGGCATTTGATCCAGAATTACACACATTTAAATATGATTCTTATTCTCAAAAATGATATACATATTCTAGCATGCATAGTTTTTATTTGATATACATATTATATATTTATCACAAACGTATTTTAAAGCCCTGTTAAAGTTCGTTTATTCATTAACTTCTCTGAGGTAAAAAAAAATCCTTCATTCTTTAGATATATTTGAATGCACTAAGTTGTAAAAACAAACAAACAAATTATATGTTTATAACTTAATGAACGAAGAAACTTAAATCTCAATTTTCAATTAGGATATTACAAACTAAAATTCATTTGTGGAATTTTTAAAATTCTTTTTGTTCGTTTGTATGAACAATTTTTCTCAATTTTGTATTGAACTAAAAATATTTTCAATATATCCAAAGCTGTATAAACCAACAAATTGTATATTTATAACTTAATGAACGAACAAACTTAAATCCCAATTTTCAATTAAAATACTACAAACTAAAATTCATTTTTGGAATTTTCGAAAATCTTTCTGTGTGTTTGTATGCACTATTTTTCTCAATTTTGTATTGAACTAAAAATATTTTCAATATATCCAAAGCTGTATAAACCAACAAATTGTATATTTATAACTTAATGAACGAACAAACTTAAATCCCAATTTTCAATTAAAATACTACAAACTAAAATTCATTTTTGGAATTTTCGAAAATCTTTCTGTTCGTTTGTATGCACAATTTTTCTGAATTTTTGTATTTAACTAAACATATTTTCAATGCCACGCTGATATTCAAACAAGAAACAAAATATAATGATAACTTAATAAGAATATAAAGTTTGATAGTGAATATAATTTCAAATAAAAATATAAAATGGTAGAAATTACAAAACTTTTACGTTTTTACACAAATAATGAAAAATACTATGAAGTGAATATTAGAAATATCACCATGAAGTTTATAGAATATTTATTGTTGACAGCTTTACATAAAAATTTTCAAAGTAGTTGTTTTAATTTTAAAACAGCAAAAACATTTAGTATTACTAAACATCTTCTTAATACAAACATTTTCCTATGTTCCAATTAGTTACATTATTAATAAAGAAAATATCTTAAATCTCAGATAAAATTTTATCTGCAGACGACTAGAATTCTTTTACACTTGTCCTAATTATGTTTACGCAGATTTTTGTACAAATTACATACAGTTTTGCTGTACTATCTTTTCATTTTCGACGTTTTAATCTTTTAAATACAATTGCTTTTAACAACAAGAAAGTTATAATAAATTATTTAAAATAACGAAAATGTACTACCTCCTGCTGACCCTTGCACTGAAAGATTAAACAAAATTAGCATTGACTTATCTTTAAATAAACATAAAATCAAAAAGGTAAATCAAAAGGACGTATCAAATGAATTAATAAACTTACAATTTATCTAACTCTTATCTCAAGATGATTTTATTCCTTACATAATTGTCATACATTTATAAAGTAATTTAATTTTTCGTTTTATTTTTAGAATTAATTATTCATGAATTAACTTTCTTATCATGTGTAAATAAATATATTACAAAATTATTAATCAAGTTTTCAAAATGTAGTAGAACTTTGATTATCCCTTTTATTAAAAACTAGAAATTATTATATTGAAAAGTAAATTTTTGTATGTTTCATTGTATTGTAAAGAAACGCTGCATAATGTATTCTTGTTTAAAGGGCACATTTATGCTTTTCAATTCGTAGGGGAAAAATGCAGTAAAAAAAAAAGTGGTTAAAATATTCTCCAAAAATATTTACTCCTTGGTTAACTAATAAGAAATTTATTAATTTATATAAATTACAATTTCGTAAAGAGTTGCTCTGAAAATTGTTGAAAATATAAACAAAGTGTTAAGAAATAAAATTTATGAAATGGATAATGGAAAATCAGAAATATATACTATTGTATATTTCTTCAAAATAATTAACTGAAAGTTGTTTTAATAATTAATGCATCAGTTTTTCAATGACGACGTTCATTGAAATCATTCAGAAAATTTTAAACTTGTGAGATAATTGAAATCCTGAATGAGTTTACAGATTGAAACTTTCTCTAAAATGAATTTTTAGAAAAGATGAGGAATAATATCGGATTTGCAGTTTCTAGAAAAATATCACTGTTGCCGTTCAATGGTTAATATTATAGTAATCGTAATGTGGTTGTTCCACAAATGACACCATGATTTTAATTAGTAATTTGTAAACAGTGATAGTTAAAAGAGTTAAATAAATGCTATGTTTATTGTAAAAACTCTAAAAATTTATTATAAAACTTTTAAAAATAGTTACAAATGCTGCCAACAGGTAGCACTGTACGCTGAAGTCGCAGTACGGAGTTTGAGAAGTAAGCTATAAACTGTCCTTCGCAAATAATCATTACAATCCCATCACAATCGATTAAAAATTTCACCTTTTGCAACGGAGATGAAGCAAATTAGATGACAAAATTCACACACTATAGGGTAAAAATTTCACTCATCCTCTGTATTGTGTGAACAGAAATACGCGCATGCCGCCCAGATAAACTGTGCAAGTGTTGCAGGATTGTTCTGGAAAACAGCGTCCTTCAATATTCCCCCACAAAAAGTTGTCAGATGGATAAAATCGTACGAGTATGGAGGCCATCCATACGTTCAGCGCCAACTGTTGGCAACATTTGTAACTAATTTCGAATTTTTTGTATCGGATTCTTAGGGCTTTGAGAATAAACATACCAGCTTGTTTAACTCTTTTATCCATCTCCGTTTCCGAGTTATTTAATTTTGAAATCGGGGAATCCGTTGTTAAGGATCCTGTAATGTTAGGTAACAATACTTTTTTTTAGAAACTCTTATCATGGCAGAAAAGGTGCCCTTACCTTCCTCGTTAATTTCGGAACGAGATGAAAACGATGTCATTTTAACAGATCTGCAATACAAGTGATTGAAAACAATGCATCAGGCGCCAAATGTAACTTAAAAGTTTGAAATTACTTTGATAAGCGTTTTTTTCCTACAAAAATTAACAATTTTTTTTTTTTGCCTCAGATTTCGTAAAAAAAATTATGCAGCAGAGTAAATCAAATTGAATGATGTACTCGAGGAATTGAGTATCTTTATAAAGAGCATAAATCAAGAAATAAAATAAACGCAAATTTTTGAACAGCGACATCATTTGAGAAAATCGTTGCATGTTTGTTTATCGGCCGATTTGATTATTCGCTGTCCTTGACGGATAATCGAAGACTACCTTGACGGATAATCGAAGTTCTACTGGTTTATTAAATATAGGAATTCAAACCAACTTACTCTGCTGTCCTTGCATTCCTGCGCCTGTAAAAAATTGTGCGAAATGAGATTTGTATGATGTCAACAAGATTCCTTTTCCCTTATAAATAAATTTAAGGGGGTATACGACAAATTTTATTTTTTTTTCTTTAATTTTGCAGATGTCATTAAATTTTTTCCCACGCGTGTACTCAAAGCATATTATCATAATCACATGGTCGAACATTAAAAACAATTATACATTTTTCTTTTTAAAAATAAAATTTTACAAAAAAGTGACCTTTCTAATTTTTTATATAAGTCAAGAAAATATTTTCCAGAAAAATCTATATATTTTCTTTTTTATAAACAAAAGAATGCGTTGAACAAACTGTCTGTATATATTTTTGTTATTTGCAAAAAATTTTTGTAAAAAATATTTGGAAAAAAAATACTAATTTCATTGATTTTTTTTATAAAATACTAAGAAACATATAATTTATGTATTACTAATCCCTAAAGACAAATTAAAGTAATGTATTTGAAAATACATTGTAGCAAATTTGGAACAATTTCCAACATAAGACGTGTACATCTTTATTCTTGCAAAAGGTGGACTTTCATCGTTTATTTCTGCTCCGGGTTGGTATGATTATACCCTCGTGACTTCGACTACTGGGGCGTGTGTGTCACTTGGTTTACTCCCCTCATTAGAGTAACGGAATACACCTCTGAAGATGAATCCATTTCTGCGTCTAATTCCTGGTCATCACGGGGACCCTGTCCATTGTTGTTTTTAAGCCATGTCTGACTCCTTTCAACTGCTGTCTTCCTGGAAGTCCAGAACTAGCTCTGGAATAAAGTGTGACTGCCGATAAGTTCCCTCTGGTCTACCAACTGAATTCACACTATAGGTACTTGGCGGCTGTAATATTTAAAAGTTGGTGCCGTGACAAGGATCGATAATTAGAGAATTTCTAGTTGGTTTCAAATTCATTTTGTATAGGTGTGTATATATATAGTTTAAGGAAGTGTGAATTTTACTGTTCTATGAATTTAGTTATTTATTTTCGTGAAACGCGGGTGTGTTGACTAATCAGGAGTTTTTTTATTCAGTAGAAGATGTAGGAAAATTGGAGGGATGGAGCAAGGAGGAGATATTACTAGTATTAAAATCGAAAGTGATTGGAGTGGCGCCTGAATGGTTGAGACAACATGCATATTTGAGGAAACAGGTGGGATTGGTGTAAGTTAGAAAGGCCTTTGAGAGTAGATTTTCTTTTAATGCGTCCACATCTGTTAAATTAGTCAGGTTTACGGTATGCCTGCAGTCGGGTTTGGAGTGTGTTACTGAGTATTGCAATTGAATACAGAAATTGTCTAGGAAGTGTTTTCCGGAAGATAGTGCTCTGGTGCATGCGTTGGAACAAGTAAGGTTGCAACAATTAAGCTCTCAGGTTTTGGCGAGACTATCACAAGCAATAAAGCGCTTTGTTTTGAGCCACAATCCCCAATCGTATGAGGAGGCCAAGAAACAGGCCTTGGTGGACAAAAGGGCTGGGGTTCGCAGATGGATCAGGCAGCTGTAATCGTAGTTTTAGAGAGTAGTAGGAAAAATGTGGTACTCAGGGAACAAGTATGAGGAAATTAGGAGACAAATTTCGGGATTGAAAAGATCCGCATTCGGTGAGTGTTGGAGAAAATATAAGGAGGAGGAACACACTGGACGTGTAATAGACAGTCAACAAATCATAACAAAACTGGTTCCGGATAATTTAAACTGATTCGTGGGGGAAGAAGTGTGGCACGACGAGCTTCTGGGACCTTGGGAATGGGAATTGGGAGTTTCACTTCTGGATTGGGATATATTCAAATAGTGCGCGGTTCTGCAGGGGACTTTCGTATGTTGATTCCCTTAATTAAAGGGAAAATATTGTGAAGGGATATACTTGCCGTAGTTGATACAGGGGTACAGTTATTGCTGTTACAGGATAGTTGGTTTCGAATGGTGGATATATTTGATGATACAGAAGTTGAGCCTTGTCAGTTTGAAATAGTGGGCATTACGAAGGAAAAGGCATTTGTGGTTGATAGGGCAGTTCTTCCTTTTGAGGTGCAGGGAGTAGATTCTGGAGGACGTTGGCTGATTGGTGGACAGACACCGTCTAGCAAATATCAAGCTGTTGTCGGAATGGACTTTTTGCACCAGCATAGGGTAGTCGTGGATTGTTCTTCAAGATGTGTACGAATAGATGATTTGTCAATTCCTCGGGTTTGTGCTAATGTGGAGGAACATGGTATAGCTGTCGTGAAGAATGTGGGTAAATCGAGAAATTCTAGCGAAGATGCTGAACTTGGTATGGACCGTTTGGGAAGATCCAACATAACTGATGGATCGAGAGAGACGGTGAATGTGAAAAGATGGAGTTGTTTGAAGGGGATAAGATACTGTTTGATTGGGTGAAACGCGAGTAGGTGCGTAATTCATATTGTGCTAGAATATTGGATTAATTGGAGAATAAATCGTTGGTAAAAAGAAGATGGACAATGGTACTTTATAATTAAGGATATTTTATACTGTTCTGTGCAGGATGGTGCTGGTAGGTGGAGATCAACGGCATCAAAGTTGATCATGCCTCTTTCTATGGTTCCTCATATTTTGGCATTGTGTCATGATAAGAAACTTGGTGAACATTCGGGTTATTGGAGGACTCACTCTTGAATTAAGGAGTCTTACTACTGAAGAGGTATGTCAATACTTGGTTCCAATTATGTGCTGCCTACCCTATTTGCTTGTGTAGAAGGGCTAACCGTGGATGAGAAAGGCTAGCTTGGAACATATTCTTATTAAAAGTATACTCTGTGAGACAGAGGGAATGGATGCGATAGTCCGTTAATGGAACCGTTAATTTGGAGAATGAGTGGACTGATTTTAGGTGGGAAGATACAAAGTATCCGTGTAGATAGAGTACAGAGGTTGCTTGAGTGCTCGGGGGTTCCCCAAGACGACTGTTAGGTCATAACCATTGGAAAGAGACCAGACAGACCTGGGTACTGAGCAGCGAGGTAGGGATGGAAGTGTGGGAGCTGACGTATGTAAAGGGTTGGAAATGCAGGTCATTCCTGCTGTTTGGGTGCCGAAGGGGGCCTTGAGGGGTAGTGCCGGACGAGGTTCACATGAGAAAGAGGTCCGGCAGAGCAAATAATCGGAAAAGACAGATGTAACTTTACGGAGAGGGACGAGAGAGAAATGGTGCGCTACAGGTAGTTCTCGGGTTGGCTATATCGGGATTGAGATTAAATAAAAAAGATCTGCATAAATTTGTAAGGGGAATAAAAATGATACGTGGTGTTTGGATATTGCTCTAGGGTTTAGGCCATTGTGGGGGCATATTGGACACTTGGCTAGCTTGAACAAAGGACAAGCCATTGAAATTTTGGTGAGGTTAGTGGTTGACTTATGCAAATAGACGTTTTGGACATTGATATAAATATAGTCACGAATTGCTTTGGACAGGGAGAAAATAAAACAAAAGGAGGCCGCTGGTAACTAATAGGGCCTGATTCTGAGAGAGTGAAATTGATTCGGTTTGCTATGATTACGCCCTCGTGAGGTCGCCTACTGGTGAGTGGGTTACTTGGTTTACGCCCCTCATGAAAGTTATGGAATACGCCCCAGGAGCTGAGCCCAGTTCTGGATGGAAATCTTTGGTCATCCCTGGAGTCCTGTCTCATGTTGTTTTGAAGTCCTGTCTGCCTCCTTTCAAGTTCTGTCTTCTTGGAAGTCCAGAACTGGCTTTGGAATAAAATGTGGCCGCCTCTGGCCTACCAACTGATTTCACATTATATGTACTTGATGGCAGTGATACTTACTTTATGAGTCATCTGTTTTAAATAACAATTTGTATGTAGTGTTTTAATAATCATTTGAAGTGTTAATTATTTTCATGAATAGCGTTTAATCGCGAATTAAAGAGGTGTTCTTGCGTCGGAGTATACTCAATGCAAGAGGTGTAACCCTATTTAAAAACAGTTATTTATTGTGTTTGTATGGTTTGTAATTGGATGGAATGTATTGTTGACGTATTGTATTAATAATATCTTAAGGTCTTAATACCGCGTCCACGTAGTAAATGTAACATAACGTAAGCTAAACTTTGGTAAATAAAGGACATTTTATGTTTTAAATTTTATTATTATCATCATCCAATATTAGATTATTTAATAATATACTAAGGTAATACAGAATTTAATTACAATAAAACAAGTAGTAAGAAGATATATACTTTTTATTTTCAGAAAATTGTTTCATAATAAATAAACTATATAATCTATGTTATTTTACTTTAATAACCTTGTAATAGAACACACATACAGTCCTGGACAAAATGGCACAGTTGAAAAATAGCTGGGATTGGAAAACTATATTTTTATTATGTATATTATTGGGCCAGCAATTACAGAACAGACAATTTTATTCAGATAATATATTTTTGAATTCAATTTATTTCTTCCATTTCAATAACTAATTTCTTGTAACAGGTGGGCAAAATGATAAAAACGCTCTCAGCCTTTGGGCAAATAATAACGTTAACTATCAATAAATAAAATAAGAATTATTATTTGAAGTTTAGGGTCTAGAAACTATTGTGTATTCATGTGTGCTTGTGGCTTCGGATAAATGGATTCTGGAAATATTTCACTTAAAAAGGTTAATAGTATTTAGATACATTACTTCTTAGTTTGCATTTTTTATATCGATGCAAAGAATATAAAGCAGGGTTCGAAATTAACTTTTCAAAGCAGGTGCAGCAGTGCACCCAAATTTTAAACTTATGTGCACTGAATATTATTTGAGTGCACAAATAATTCACGGTATTTTGTAATGGCAAATAAAATTCGAGAAAAGTTAGGCGTTTTACGTGCACCCAAATAAAAAAATTAGTTGCGTTGCAAAAAAAATTAAGTTCTCTGTGCTGATTTTGTGCTGATTTTGGACTCTGGTATAAAAGTACGAGCTAATCTATATATATAATTTTCTTACGAGGAGATAAAAAAAGAGTTTTTCTCTCTGTGGAATGGCAACATAAACTTTGTTTACAAAAATCTGTCGCGTCCGCATTTGTATTTCGCCGTTATGTAAGCGATTTTGACGATTAACCACTTAATTTATTATACTTGAATTAAATGTATTTTTTCATTTTTATTGCATTTGACTTCCATTTTGTTGTGTCACGGGATTTTTTTTTACTGTTTTAGGTCAAATGCTTACAGTCCAATCAGAAAAATCCCAGCTTGGAGATTATCTGACATAAAACCTCTGACGAAGAAATCAGTCCTTTTCTCTTCGCTTTTGATGCATACATAATCGATTTCAATTTAGTTTAATTATTCATTTTATGGATTTCTAAAGCTTTCTTGTTTACAATAGTTTTTAGACCATAAACTTCAAATAATAATTCATAATTTAATTGATTGTGTAAACATTATCTATTAGTCACTGCTGCTTTAGCGCGGACTACAGATTTGTGTTAATATCTATGTAATTGTGGCTTTGTTATATTATAACTGGCTAATCTTCCACTTATAATATATGTATATATAATTAGTAATCAATGAAATTGTCACATTCCACTATTATTTTAAACAATATGGAAGGCAAGTCGTACAGATGGCAAGTCGCAATCCGGCAAGTCGTGAATTTGGACTTTACTTTCTAGAAAACATGGTTTCGTCTAACCAGAGCAGTGGATGGAAGAATTGTATTGCTGAAATTCATAATCACCATTTACGATGAGCAGTGCTTCAGATAGCAAATAGTTTGCTAAAACATCTTGATAACGATCTGAGTTCATTGTTGAATCTATATATTCTATGGGGATAGTATCACTGGAAGTAAACCTTACCAACAACATAACACTGCATTCTCCTTTATATTGTATAATATTTCAAGCAATTAAATTACAAATTTTCCAACTTTTTGGAAAATAAACATACTACTTTGGCGAATTATCAAACATTGCAAATCTTGAATGTACACTGTAAATAAAGGTCCTTAGAAATACGTACCCAAACCTACTCTCTTTTCAAGTATAATTACATTATGTAGGCGCATGACATTCTCAAATGCAAGTAACCGTACTTTCTCAAAAAGTAGCAATGTTATTTATAATTGCTAATCTCAGCTTCTGTTCAAGCGATCGCAATGAAACCTGGTAAACATAAAATTTTACTTCAGAAAATGATTTTTCACATTATTTGATGTCGATTGCTTAGATAGAAACTGAATTTTAAAGGCTCAATTATCTTATTTCCCATTCTTTTGGCATACCTTTTTTTAAATTTCTTCTGCTTATAGCATCTTAATGTCGCTTTGGTACTTTAACGGATAAGGCAATGGGATATGGTTACGATTGTTAGTGAGACGGTTGTAATTGTAGATATTTATTGAAAGTGATTTGTGAAGGCAGCCTATGTAGGCAACCATCTACTTATTTCTACTCATTGTTTTCATTTTTCAGTACGTCTTTTTCAAAATTGAAACTCATGTATTCAGATACTTGATAGGCATCTAACGAAATCAAAAATGAATAAATTTTCCTTATTTTCAAATGCTTATTTTGTACAGTAATCTGAAGAGAATGTATTTCTGAAGTAAAAACAATACATTGTTGCTCTTGAACCTAAACTGAGTGAAATACTTTAACGTTTAACAAGGTTGCTAATATCCATGTATTGTTGTACACACATCATTTTTATATTGCATTCGTAAATTTATTTTACATTATCGTATATGGTATTTTTTAAATAAAAGTTTAAGTCTTTTGGTGTAACTTAAGGTATTTTAATACAAATCAAGGTATTTCGATACAACTTGTGATCTTTCGATACAACTTGTGGTTTTTCGATACACCTTAAGGTTTTCTGATACAACTTAAGGTATTTTGATACAACTTAAGGTCTTTTGATATAACTTACGGTCTTTTGATGTAACTTAGGGTCTTTTGATGTAATTTAAGGTTTTTTGACATAACTTAAGTTTTATTGATATAACTTAAGGTATTTTGATATAACTTAGTACTTTTGATACAACTTATGGTCTTTTGATACAACTTAAGGTCTTTTGATACAACTTAAGGTCTTTTGATGTAACTTAGGGTCTTTTGATATAACTTAATGTCTTTTAATATAACTTAATGTCTCTTTTTACATAACTTAAGGTCTTTTGATATAACTTAAAGCATTTTGATATAACTTAAGGGCTTTTGATATAACTTAAAGCATTTTGATATAACTTAAGGGCTTTTGATATAACTTGGGATGGCCGATTCTATTGTTCAAATGTGCTTACCGTCTCCTTCAGCTTGCACTGGAAAAGAATATTCAGATACTTAAATCATATTTGTAGTTTTAAAACAATATAAACTTGTTAAGAGTTCGTACAAGTGCTTATATGGAAATTAAACGTATATATGAAGCAGTTAAAGTAATAGTAGTGCAAGTCCATTTTGACTTACGCCACTAACCCTTTCACCGCAAACTGAAGATATCTTTAAAAAGGACCGGTTTCAGTTGGCGATGGAAGTAAAAGAGGTGTGAGTCAAAATTTACTTACACTACTCTAACTGCGTTATATGTAAAATTTGCCGATTATTTCGGAGTACAACTTTAAATATTTATACAAATAATATAAATATTAAAAATATAATATAAACATAATAATTATTTAATATTAATTTGACCAATAATTATGTGAAAAGTCAATAAATATTATCTCTGAAATTTTTTTTTGTTTGGAAGAATTATAAGAAATTGATATTAAATCACCAAAAAATTTCAAACCTCCTATTATCATATGTAATATGTGTTTGGATTTTTTAACGTTTATTTTAAAAGAAATCTTACTTTTATCTACTTTAAACCTGAAGAGCAACTATTTAAAGTGTCTTCTGTCATACCCTCTGACTATTCAGAGAATTAACCACATTGTTTTTCTGTTAGAGAGTTTAAATGATATTTTATAATATTATTAATATCAATTAGTTTTAAAAAACCCTCAAGCAAAGAAATTGTTTATTCTTAAAGAGAGGGCTTTGAATTTATACCCCAATAAAAAAAGTTTAGAAAATATTAGAAAATAAAGTATTTTTATGAATTTAAAAATGGCGTGTATTGCTGGATAAACTAAAGATACAAAGTTGCAGAAATACGTTAGTAACGGTCTCAGAAGGCTAAAGTTATTCGTGTTAAAACACAAATAATTTTTTTTCCAATGCATTGACTCATATAAGGATTATTCCAATCTTTGCAAGTGCATTTTAATAAATTAAAAACTGTCTTAAATAAATCAAATAGTTTAGTTCGATGGAACGTTCGAAGGCAAAATCAGTGATGCATTTTTTTTTTAAATTTTAGACAAAGTACGTTCTGATTGTTTTCTCCCTAACTGTGATAATTATAGGTAGTACTGTATTCGTACCTGTACTTTTTCAATGTTAAATTTTAGGTCAAATTGATTGGATTGGTTAAAAACCAAAATAGAATTTTTTAAGAGTTTAGTGTATTTGTTGTTCATATCAATCGCATGAAGATAAGCAAACAGATTTCATTAGAAAATTAATGCTAATATAAATCCATTATGGAAAATCTGTTGCAAAAATCTGCAATTTTAAGTAACATCTAACAATTATCTATTTATTTTTAGGTCAAATTGATTGGAATGCTTAGAAACCAAAATATAATTTTTTGTGAGTTAGTGTATTTTATTGTTCATATCAATCGCATGAAGATAAGCGAACGGATTTCATTGGTCAATTGAATTTAAATTAATCCATCATGGAAAATACGTTGTCAAAATCTGTAATTTTAAGTGACATCTAACAATCACCTATTTATTTTGTGATCAAATTGATTGGAATGCTTACACACCAAAATGAAATTTTTGGTGAGTTAGTGTATTTGATTGTTCATATCAATCGCATGATGGTAAGCAAACCGATTACATTGGAAAATTAATGGTAAGAAAAATCCCTTATGTAAAATAAGTTGGAAAAATCTGTCATTTTAAATAATATCTATCAACCATCTATTTATTTTTAGGTCAAATTGATGGAATGCTTACAAACCAAAAAAAAATAATTAAAAGTTAGTGTATTTGATTGTTCATATCAATCATATGAAGATAAGCGAACCGATTTCATTAGTCAGTTAATTGTAAGATAAATCTATCATGGAAAATACGTTGTAAATTTTTTTGATTTTAAGTAACATCTAACAATCATCTATTTATTTTTAGGTCAAAATGGTTGGAATGCTCACAAACCAAAAATATTTTTTTAGGAGTTAGTGTATTTGATTGTTCATATCAATCGTATGAAGATAAGCGAACCGATTTCATTGATGAATTAATTGTAAGATAAATTCATCTTGGAAAATCTGTTTTAAAATCTGTTATTTGTAGTATTAATTAATAGTGATATAATCATATTTAATAGTGTTTGACAACTTAGTATTTTTTTTCATGGAAGTATTTACTTTTACATTTTCATCGAAAAGAGAGCCGTGAAATGTCTGAGTGTACTTTGTGTGTATTGGACATAAACTACCTACTACGAACAAGTCAAGGTCTTATTCATAGGTTACTCAAATTGACCCCACGAAGATTATGAAAATATGCGAATTTATCGTTTTAACAAATCATAAAGGAGAAAATAAACAATTAAAATGACCATTAAATTCTAAATAACTAATCTTTGTTTCTTAATTGTAAATGTTAAAATGTCAAATTTTTGAAAGAGTATGAAAACAAAATAGATTACTTTTCTAGAAACTTTTATACGATTGTTTTTTTTAAATAATATTTAAAAAAATTTATACAAATTAACTTTTTATTGAAAAGTTAATTTGTATAAATTTTTATATAACTTAAGACTATATTTATAAACTTTTAAAAGACTATAACTTTTATACTTATAAGACTTATATTTATAAACTTTTATACGAATTACTTTTCGATAAAGACTTATATTTATAAACTTTTATACAAATGACTTTTCTATAAAGAATTAATATTTATAAACTTTTATACAAATTACTTTTCTTTAAAAAATTAATATTTATAAAATTTAAAATAAATATTTTTACCAACTTATAAACAAATTAATCTCATTCGAACATTTGTACGATTTATCTCTATGAATAATAAGACTCTCAAGGTCTATTATATATAACCTGGAATATCCAAATTTTCAACAACAAAAAATTTAAATTTTTAAATTTATATAAAATTTATTTTTACAGTTAATTTTACAGTATTTTTCCAATAGAACAAAATTCAATTTCAATAAAAAATATGTCTTTAACATCTAATAAGATTTATTAAAAGAATATAAATAAAACTTGCATAGGGTTCATTTATAAATTTCCGAAAAGTGAAAACAACTTTATATTAGCAAGAATTGTGTAAGCTTTGCTAGGTAAAAAAAAATATCGATTCTTATACAGGAGTTTTATCTTTAATACCTACTTACTTTGTTGAGATTGTGCGGCAGCTGCTGCGTCCCCGCCAAACGACCTAGTACTTAATCCTGTGAAATAACACTGAATGAAGATTACAATGAAAAATAAATTAATCAAACAGCTTGATGGTATGCAACGACACAGTGACATTTCATTACTTTTGTCAATATTTCACTCACCAAAAGTTATTTTAATCATTTCCGATATCAGATTCGTTTGAAAACTACCTATCCTCTCTCCAAATACACAGTTAAAAATTGTTACGACCTTGCACCAAAATTTGGTACCCATTTAGCTGCAACCAACACTTTAGAGCTTAGTTTCACCATTTTACCGTGCTACCACGAATACCACTTAGTGGTGAAAGGTTACACTAAAACTCATAAGCTAGCATAGAACTCAAAATTCGAGTTTTCTTAGTAGTAGTATTTTTGTTGCAAAGCTGGCAACCTTCCGATCGCAAGACTTTTTTACTTTTCTTTGTCAAGTCCACCGATCGGGATCAAACTAGGAATCCACTGATTGATAACTGAACGCCTTTATCCACTGGGCCACGGAGGCCCTTGTTTGTCGTTGTCTTTCTTGGAATTGATTCATCGGCTTGTTGATGTAACGACAGCGAAAATTTCGGTTGCAGTTAAAGAGGTTGAAAAGTCCCGACGTCTATTAAAGGCGTTGGGTGCCAGTTCAGGTGTTGCCTCGTCATCTGACCATGGTTCTAAAATAACGAGGTGCATGTATGAATGTGTGTGTGAATGTGTATGTGTTCCCGGGTCTTTCCTTCGAGATTGACCCCGAACCGTCGCCAATAGCCCACTCTGCAGCTCTAGTGCGACGTTAATTAACAAAACCAAACTAAAGAGGTTGAACCAATTATCGGGGAATACTCCGTTTTTTTCAGATAAAGAATCTTTGGTTTAACCTAGATTCCAGCATAATATGGTGTAATTTGTCACACCTCTGTTTTGAACCAAGGTATGGTACAACGTTGAACTGAAATTTTTAACTGTAATACCACAAATAGTTTAATTTCCGTCATGTCCATCCAAGTTAAACTTTTTTATCCGAAAGTAAAAAAGAAATCATACCACTTATTTCAAAACACCTATTTATTTTCTAAATCTAGACAACACTCAAAAGTGACGGAGAGGGGTACAAAGAAGGTTTGCTTTCAAAGCTTTTATAGTCCGAACAATAAACTTGTATAGTTATCAAGATGTTCTAGCAAAACATTCTGTCACCGCCGATAATAGCAGAAATTGAAAAACCACACAAGGAAAAAAGTGAAGACAATTTTTATAAGGTATATTATTTCGATAAGAATTATAGAAAATATAACTTTGTTCAGAGAATCGAAATATTTGTTTCACTACCATTACCAATTTTTTACAATAAGTGAACAAAATGATATGGACGTCTCAGCCTAATACTTTAATATAAAAATGTCGCATTCTTCTATTACTTCGATAAGTCATTGAGGCTGATAATATTTACTAGGGGTTTTGGTAGTTTTTTTAATGACCTTTTACCACTTAATCTTTGTTATTATAGCACTTGCCATAAACTACACGCTCGAGAATGTGCTATAAGTTTTCTGTAGGGTTGATATAAGAATCTATTGACGACTAATGAAGAATTTGGACTTCGTTTAACACAAACCATGATTTTGACGACCATAGAAGTGGACAGTGGCATTGTATTGCTGAAATTCATATTCACCAAATTATGATGAGCAGTGCTTCTGGAAACAAATGTTTTGCTAGAACATCTTGATAACCTATGAGTTCATTTCTGCGACTATAAAAACCAGTGGGACTATAAAAGCAGTGGGACTATAAAAGCAGTGGGAGAAGTATTACTGCAAACAAACCTTCCTTGCATCAGTATACTACACCCTCCAAACTGTCAAGAACTAGAATTCGCAAATAAATGTCGTTTACGGATAAAAAAATGTATAACTAGCTTTTTAGAGGATTAAAAAAGTTTAGACCGGGATGGTCCTGACCATTTAAAGTATTAGTCAGATTATTTTCTGCGAGATGAGAAGCTACAAACTGTCTCTTTGAGTACCGACAAGAATTTGAAAATAAATATCGTTTATGGAGAAAAGAGGTATAATGTGCTTTTTATAGGATTAGAAATGTTTAACCTCGATGAACCTAATCAATTAAATTATTAGTTGGATTATATTCGGCGTGAGGTGAAATAGTTTTCAAGCGCGTCTGATATTGGAAATGATTGTATCGTTGCACACCAAGTTGTTTCATTAATTTGTATTGTATTGTAAATTTCATTCAGTGATATTGCACAGAACAAGGCCGTAGGTCACATAGCAAAACAGCTCAATAAAGTAAGAAGATTTTAAAGAAAAATCTTGTAAATAAATCAGGATATATTTTTAACACAGCAAATCTGAAGCAATGTTTGCTATTATAAATATTTTTTCACTATTTGGAAATTAAAAAAATTCTATACATTTTTATCTTATTTTAAAAAATTTCATTCAATGTTAAAGAAAAAAAATGTATGCAGCATTTAAAACAATCAGATTTAAAAAAAAAAATTTAATAAATTTAAAAATATAATTTTTGTTGTTGAAAATTTGGATATCCCAAGTTGAATTTATACGGCCTTGAGGGTCAGTAGCATACATTTTCATAGAACTAAATAGTATAAATGTTTAGATAGAAAATAAATTTGTTTCAAAGTTTGTAAAAAAATTATTTTTTATAAACTTCCATAAAATCAATTTTTATTGAAAAGTAATTTGAAAAAAAATCTTATTTAAAAAAAAAAAATTATCTTTATATTATAGTAATGCTCTTTAAAAAGTTTTTAACCATTGAAATTAACTTGTACAAATTGGAATCCGTATATGAGTCAATGCATTGGGGATGTATTTGTTTTTTAACCATTGGAATTAACTCACAAAAATTGGAATCAGTATATGAGTCAATGCATTGAAGACAAATTTGTTTTTTAACCATAGACATTAGCTTTAAAAGATTGGATTCCGTATACGAGTCAATGCATTGGAGACAATTTTTTTTAACCATTGAACTTAGCTTTTAAAGATTGGATTCCGTATACAATTCAATGCATTGGAGACAATGTGTTTTTTAACTATTAAAATTAGCTTTCAAAGATTTGATTCCGTATATGAGTCAATGCATTGGAGACAATTTTTTTTAACTATTGAAATTAGCTTTTAAAGCTTGGATTCCGTATACGAGTCAATGGATTGACAACAAATTTCTTTTTAACTATTGAAATTAACTTACAAAATAAGGATTCCGTACATGAGTCAATGCATTGGGGACAAAATTGGTTTTTTAACCATTGAAATTAACTTGCAAAGATTGGATTCCGTTTATGAGTCAACGTATTGGGGACAAATTATTTGCATTTTAACACGAATCAACTTAATGATACAAAACAAATTTGAAATGTTTGCTCCTCAATTTTAAAGTGGATACAAAAAATATTTATTTTAAACAAAATAAACGTTAAAAAAAACAAAGTCACAAAAAAAAACTTCCAATCAGATATTATATATAATGTTAGGAGGTATTAAAACTTTTTGGTGACTTACTATCAACTTGTATTCTTTCTTACAAAATATATCAGAAATAATATTCATTGACTTTTTACATCAATATTGGTCAACTTTAAATTTTAAACCATCATTATAAGTTTTATATTATATAATTTGTATAAATATTTATGATTATTATTTCAAAATAATCGGCAAATTTTACATAAATCCGATTTCGATCTAAGCACTTGCACAAACTTTTACCAAATTTATATTATTTTAAAACTACAAATGCGGGTTCGTGACAGATTGTTAAGACGTTAGACACATTTTAAACCACCTTCTTGAGCCTTAAGTTGAATAAAAAGATTTAAACTATTAAAATATTTCTATACCACATAATATAAAATAGTATGTGTAGTAATATATGGTTTGTGAAGTTACATACCTTTGTCAAACGTGTACGAGCTGAAAAGTAAGCTACATTGTTCTATTTTTGCTTCACATGTGCTTTTTTTTTGCTTCCAAAAAAAGTGGGAAAATTTCAAACAGTACATATTCAAGTTGCTGAATCTTAGAAAGTGGATCATGATGTGGTTTGATTCCAGTGGCACATTACCATAGATCTTATAATCTCATTCATGAACTCAGATCATTATCAAGCTGCTCATCGCAAATGGCCATTATAAATTTCAGCAATACAATTCTTCCATCCATTGCTCTGGTTAGACGAAACCATGGGTATGAGGAAAATCAAGTTCAAGTTCTCGATTTGTTAGATTGAGACTTGCAATCTGCAGGACAATCAATATAGATTTTAATCAATCGATATTGATTAAAATAATAGTAGGATCTGACAATTTAATTGATTACTAAATGTTATTAATACAATGTTATTAATAAAACCTTAGCCACACATTACGTAATTGTGGCTAAGTTTGTGGCGTAATTGTGGCTAAGTTTGTGGCGTAATTGTGGCTAAGTTTGTGGCGTAATTGTGGCTAAGTTTGTGGCGTAATTGTGGCTAAGTTTGTTGCGTAATTGTGGCTAAGTTTGTGGCGTAATTGTGGCTAAGTTTGTGGCGTAATTGTGGCTAAGTTTGTTGCGTAATTGTGGCTACGTTTATGGCGTAATTGTTGCAAGTGCCGATATCAACCCAACAGAAAACTTATAGGGCATTCTTAAGCTCGAAATTTTTTGACGATTGCAAGTGCTACAGTAACAATAATTAACTAAGAAAAACCATAGAAAAAACATGGGAAAAACGTCTTCTAAAAAGAATTGTCAGACGCAATGAAAAACTTAACGGAAAAAAAAATAGAAAATTTCATTGATTTTTAATATATTACTTGTCAAAAGCGTCCTTATAATTTTGTCCACCTGTTACGAAAAACTAGTAATTGAAATGGAAGAAATATTTTGATTCTCTGAACAAAATTATATTTCCTGTAAGTGCAATCCCAATAGTATACCTAATAAAAATTACCTACATTTCTCCTCGTGCAGTTTTTCTATTTCAGCCATTTTTCAACTGTCCAAATCCTTTTGTCCAGGACTGTATTTGGTACGTATGTCCTTTATTCCAAACACTTATAACCCGTTTCGGTCCTTTTGGCTTATATCTTTGGTGTTCCTATAGGACAAAATAACAATGTAATGAACTAATAAGCATTTTTAAACGTAGTGAGCTCAAATTTTTCACGTGAAACGTCTTTTATTTTGATTAATAGGGCGCCGTTTGCTAAAACCGCATGTAACGGAAATATGTTACGGAATTATGCAATGTGCTTGCGCAGATGGCACAGTTTTCGCGCCACGTTTTTCACGTTTAGACTTGTTTCCCTATTGTCGTTGCTCGGTATTACGCGATTTGAGTAGGAGTAGTAAGTATTTGAAGAAAGTATAAACCGTCTAACTTAAATAAATGCTTATCGGGGGTTGTAAACCTTATAAATGTTAAGTGCCCATACACGCTTTGTAACATGCACGAGACGTTTCACATACCTTGCTACTGTATAGCCGATACATTCTTTCTTTAGCCCTACCTTGGTCTTTACACCCTCATTTTTATTTATTTTATTATAATTTTACAAATATTTTGTTAAGGTACCTACTACGATTCATAGATTGTGTAAATTAGGTAATTAGTGTGAATTATGGAATTTTTCGTATAAAAAGGTACTATTGTAACAAAATTTTAAGTCAAATTAGGAACTTGTGAATTAAATAGAATAAATAATAACCTTTAATTCTTAAAAAACTCAATTCATTTGATTATTAATGGATGTTTTTGTTCCTCAAAGCAAGCTGTAATCCGCCATTTTGAAAAATCGACTGTTGCATTATTTATTTCCTTCGAAATAGAACACCTGCTAATATTATTTCGTTAATTTTGAAGATTGGTGAACTAAAAAACGGGTCGTTATTTTTGCGGCTGAGTACAACTCGATTGCAAAGGTTATCGTTTGTACTGTCTTTCACGGAGTGCATTAACTCAATAACATTACTCCGATATGGCATTGAACATCTGTTGTCTAAATTGAGGAATTACGACATTGAACATCTGTTGTTTAAATTGGAGAATCACGGTATTGAACATCTGTTGTTTAAATTGGGGAATTACGACATTGAACATTTATTGTCTATATTGGGGAATTACGACATTGAACATATGTTGTTTAAATTGGGAAATTACGAAATTGAACATCTGTTGTCTAAATTGGGGAATTACGACATTGAACATCTGTTGTCTAAATTGGGGAATTACGACATTGAACATCTGTTGTTTAAATTGGGGAATTACGACATTGAACATCTGTTGTCTAAATTGGGGAATTACGACATTGAACATCTGTTGTCTAAATTGGGGAATTACGACATTGAACATCTGTTGTCTAAATTGGGGAATTACATTTATGAAGTGGTAATGAATTTAGAAAGATGTGCTTGTAAGTCATCGCAAAGGGTTAATCAAATCTTAAATAAGTACAATATTTTATAAAGAAAAATAAATATATGATAATTGGATAATATACATACCGTTTCAATATACACAATTTGTCAGAACAAGTAATTTTTTTTGTCAAGTTTATTTTCAAAATATTTAAATATAAATAAATTCACTACAAAGAAGTTGAATAACTATATTTAAAAATATTAAAAACTCTCAAATCCAATTCAAAAGCTACGAGAAGGAAAAGTGAACCTTAAACTTTTAAATAGTATGATTGTGTCAATTTTTATTGCGTTGACATTTTAAAGTAGTTTCTGAAGCACTTCTGCTGGTAATGAATAAGGAACCAAAGGATAATTATGCAGCCTGTGGGCGTGGTTATTCACAATCCATTGAGTGACGTAATAAAAATTACGGTTGTACACTGTACAAAAAAAGGTACTTAAAAATGAGTACCTGAACATACTCGTTTTTCTTTGAGTACAATTGCATCGGAAATGAGCGATAGCGTACTCAAATTTAAGAGTAACAGTTATTTCTCAAAAATGAGCAGAGTAATTTAATACTATTTATAATCTCAGCATCTGTTCAGGCCAACTTAACAAAGCGACCTGAGAAACTTAAAATAGTTGTTCAGAAGATGATTATAAACGTTATTTGATGTCATTTGCTTGAGTTATTACAACTCAATCATTTTACTTCCCATGCTTTTGGTACACCTTTTTAACATTACTTCTATTTCTAATTTCTCTGGTAGCATAACGGATAAGGCTGTGGACAGCTAAGCCTGCAGATTAGGTATGATTCCTGCTAAGTCTTGGTCGTAATTGTCGATATTTATTGAAAGTGATTTATGAAGGTAGCCTATGTAGGTTAGCAACTGCTCTTTTTATTCATTTTTAAACATTTTACTCATTTTTAAGTACATGTTTTACTCAAAGTTGAAACTTGTGTATTTGGAGTCATGATAAACATCAAATGTACTCAAAAATCAGTATATTTTATTTATTTTTGAGTAACTTTTTTTAACAGTGTGGGATAATGTTTTTGTATTTTTTACAACTCAGATAATTACTATTCTACAATTTATTATCTTATATTCATTTTTAGTACTATTTAAGATTACTTTGTCTTTTTACGACAATCCAAAGCAATAAAAATACTTATCTTAGAACCTTTCTTTGTTTAATAGACAATTAAAATTAATACATTTTAATTATTTTTGAATGAATATTTTTAACAGTGCTCTGTCTCGTGTCTCCTTTAATAGATTTTTTCTTCAAGGTTTTATAAGGAAATTTGGGAAAAAAAACTGTAGTTTTCTTGTATGAAATCTTTAACTTCACAACTTTAATGAACATTTTATTGCTGGGGGAAAATCCGATATAAAATATTTATCACCAGATTATAATTCATTGTTCAATGTGTGTAGTTTTTGTCAAAATAATTGAAAGAAGTTTTGAAAGGAGCGTTTCGTATTTTGTCATTAGTACCCGAGTTTGTTAAACAGGGAAAAAAATGGACACTTCCCATTTGAGAAATACGGGCAATATCCTTTGAATAAATATTTATTAGTATGCTTACCGCCGCCTTGCACTACAAAATTGAAAGAAACATATATTTTGTATTTTTTATAGCAAAAAAATGATTAAGAATAAACAGATGCATAAACTTACTTATTAATTGTTATTAATTAATAATATGAAAGATGTAACATTTCCGAAACTAAATTTTAATCGAAAAAGTTGTTAAGAATATTTAGTAAAAGAACAAACTTCACTGTTAAAAAAATTTCAGTTCAATGTTGTACCATATCTTTGTGCTCTGCTGCAATTTTTACGTTATGGTGCAATTTAGGTTAAACCAAAAATTCTTGATCGAGAATAGCGTAGCTTTTACCAAAAAACCGTGAAATCTCCTAAACTGCAACCGAAACCTTCGTTGAATGTACATCAACAAACCCACATACAGGTGTACCGTGGCCCTGTTGCTCAGTGGGTAAAGGCGTTCAGCTTGTAATCAGAGGGTTACTAGTTCGAGTCTGTGCGATGACAAATATCAGAAAAAAGGTATTATTCTTGTGATCGGAGTGTAAAATAGGGCACTATATTATCTAAATTTTAATGGTGTTAGCTATTTTGGTGCAACGTCACTACTAAATGGTATCCGTGGTAGCTATAAAATGGTGAAACTAAGCACCAAGTAATGGTTGCAGGTAAATTACTAAATTTTGGTGGAAAGTCGTAATAATTATTAACAGTATACACTGTTAAAAATTATTACGACCTTCCACCAAAATTTGTTACACATTTAGCTGCAACCATTATTTGGTGCTAAGTTTTACCATATATGGATACCACGGAAACCATTTAGTGGTGAAACGTTGCATAAAAATAGCTACATCCATTAAAATTTAGATTAGACCAAATATTCTCATATTTCACACTACGAACAAGATATCAATACTTTTTTCTTATCTTCGTCACCGCACGGCCTCGAACTAGTAATCCTTTGATTACCAGCTGAACGCCTTTACACACTCAGCCACCGGGCCACGGTACACCTGTATGTGGGTTTGTTGACGTAGATTCAGCTAAGGTTTCGGTTGCACTTTAGGAGATTGCACGATATTTTGGTAAAAGCTACATTATCTCGATCAAAGATTTTTGGTTCAACCAATATTGCACCATAATAATATGAAATTTGCTGCAGAGCACTAAGATATGGCGCAACGTTGAACTGAAATTTTTAACAATGTAGTGAGTTACTTGTAAATTTTACATCAATTATATTTATTTTATTACCAAATATCATGAAATCATAGCACTTCATTTTTTTTATATTCATGAATTTTCTGATTATTTCTTCATTTATTAAAATTAGCATATATTTCATTCTTTAATGGATATTCATTGAAATAAACAGAGGAATATTTTTAAAATTAATTTTTGTAGCCATTGCTTTATATTAGTTATGAGTGTTTCAATAAATCTAATTACTTTGTTGTCCTTGCATTCCAGCCCCTCCTAGTCCTACAAAGAAATAAAATTATCTGCATTTTTCATTTTATAATACCACACCTTTCAAATTACTCCGAAGTTTTAAAAAAACCTCTTTTTTACGTCAAATTCTGGCAGCATACATTACATATAAGATAAAAACTCGTCTTATAGAACATTGCGTTAAGAATTTTAAAATACATTATATATATATATATATAAATACATATTAGCAAAAATACCCATTTTTGGAAAGGCGCTAATAAAAACAAAACTAGCAAAATATTTGTCATATTTGACGAAAAATTAATTAATATAAGTAGCAATTCAATTTTTTTTCAAAATTAGTGAAAGTCTAAGAGATTTTTAATAGTCTATTAAACAAATAAATGTTTCTAAGATACTTATTTTTATGTCGTAAAAAGACCCAGTAATCTTGAATAGTACTAAGAATGAATATAAGATAGTAAAATGTGCAGAAAAGTAATTATCGGAGTTGAAAAAACTACAAAAAAAATATTCCACACTGTTAAAAAAAGGTACTCAAAAATAAGTAAAATATACTCTTCTTTGAGTACATTCGATGCTTATCATGGCCTTGAATACAAAAGTTTCAATTTAAAAAAATACATGTACTCTAAAATGACTACAATGATTAAAAGAGGAGATGCTAGCCTACATAGGCTGCCTTCATAAATCACTTTCAATAAATATCGACAATTACAACCAAGACTTACCGGGAATCGAATCCAGTATCTCAGACATCGCAGTCCAGAGCCTTATCCGTTAAATTACAAGGGTGACTTGATGAAGTTATAAACAGGAGAAATGTTAAAATGGTGTGCCAAAAGAATGGGAAGTAAGCTAATTGAGTTGTAATAACACGGCTTTCATTTAAGCAATCGACATCCAATCATGTGGAAAACCATCTTCTGAACACCTACTTTAAATTTGTCAGGTCGCTTTGTTCAGATGGCTGGAATAGAAGCTGAGATTAGCAATATTAAATCACGCTGCTCATTTTGGAGAAAGTACGGTTACTTAAATTAGAGTATGTCATTGCTCGTTTACGATACAACTGTACTAAAAAAGACGATTATGTTTAGGTACTCATTTTTAAGTACCTTTTTTACAGTGCAGTTAACCCGCTAGTGCATGATTTTTTCTTTTTTAATGAAATAATTTTTTTTGCGTTTCCTTTTTGCTCCTGGACCGCTGAAAAAATATACAAAAAAAGTATTAATTGCCTATTTAATTAAATAATTAAGTAAAACCTTTGCGTAGCGCAGCGATCCCTCTAGACGTTTTTTGAAGGGCGGTCCGCCCTGCCTGCCCTTTTTTCATCTCGATAGCGCCCTCATGCCTCTTTTTCAAAAATGCCGCCCTCTTACGAAAAAAATTCCGCCCCAATTGTCCTTTTTAGTCAAGCACAAGCATGCTTGCTTTCCTAGCTGTCTTTAAAATAGGCATCGATTAATTTTGTTTTGTGTAAATTGGAATTAAGTGAATTATGACAGTAGAAAAACAAACTTCTTTTTCACTAAACTTGTTGTGAAATCGCGATGATTCTGCGGTAATTTCGAGCACGGGGCATTGTACGAATCCTATTGGTTGCCTGTAAGATGGTTTGGGGCGAGATTACAAGATTATACATTTATTACCAAATTTTGGATTTTAATAGCTTTTTCATCAGTTTTGTAAGGGGCCTAATTCGGACTACTTACAGATTTGGTTTTTAGCGAAAACATTAATTTAAAAATGTCAAATTTTGAATTTCAAGTAGTATTTCCACAAAGTGACATCACTTTTGTACTGTTTATTTCTTCGAGATAAGCCCCGACCGTCACCAATAGCCCAATATGCAGCTCTAGCGCAATGCCAACTAATAAATCGAATTTTTTTGGTCACGGGTCCGATGTGTCAACGGGTGGCCACGCCCAGCCCCATTTTTTTAAAATGTCCTTTTAAAAACAAGAAATGCCTTTCCAAAAACGGGGTGCACTTTTTCTGCTAACAGCGCCCTGCCCCTTTTTTTTCCAGAGTGAACACTGCGTAGCGTATATGCAACAACATGGGTAATTACTAAAATAATTTTTAAAAAGTATGAAAATGTAGTTAAATACAATCTACATACTTCTGGTATTAGCTAGGATTCTTTTGTAGAGCCAGATGATATTTATAAGTAATAAAACAATCTTCGAAAACTTCATCTTCACGACCCAGTTTTAGAACAAGGGTCCTCAAAGCAACTGATTGATTTTATCACAATCAATTTTATAAAGATAAGGGGCCTAGCGGCGGTTATAAGAACTAGGCACATCGTTCCCTACGTGACAATACTACAATAGTTAACATAAAACTCAATATATGCCGCTAGCGGTCATTTTAAAGTTGTATAGCATGTATGCTACACTATGCACTAGAGGGTTAAAATAAAAAGTGGTATTGATTTTAAACTTTGTTTTTTACTATAAAAACTATATTAATTTGTCGAAAACAACAATATTACGAATAAACTTACCGCCTGCGCCGCCTTGCACTGAAAAACGCAACATGTTTAAGGCATATATCACTTCAAATCAGATAACTTATTTACATAAGTGTGTAAAACCTAAATGAAAAATAGAGTGACAATTATATTTATAAACTGAACCTAGTGTTGTAAAGTAGGTTTTCACACAAAATATTGCAATACAAATATTATACTCAAACTAAAAGTAATTGACATAAAAATAACTATGCAGTGAATCACGTTGATAGAAATATTGTCATGCATTTCTATAAGTAATATTAACTTACTAAAATCTCCTACCTTCCTGTTTAAGGAAGTTGACTCATACCCGTTTAAATCTTATAAATATAATTACTTTGTTGTGCTTGCATTCCGGCACCACCACCATATCCATATCCTGAAAAGAAATGAAAAATAAAATTATTATTATTTTTAAATGTTTGGGCGTGATTTTTTGCCAAATGGCGCCAAATCCATAAGCAGGGTTCTGGTTTGAGAGTGTTAAAAGTTTGCAACTCGGCTATAAACTTAAGTAGAATTCAGTAGGGATTGGAATTTAATATTGCCAATGTAACTAGAAGTCATGGATTTAAATTATGCATTTTATTATTATTGTTTGGGTTATTTTTAAATTGTTTGGGCGTGTTTTTCTGCCGCATGGCACCAAGTCCATAGACAGGGTTCTGGGATGAGTGTTTAAAGTTTGCAACTCGACTTGGCTATAAAATTAAGTAGAATTCAGAAAGCATTCCATTTTTCAAATTTATCAAATTGAGTAATGTGGAGTGATTTGAATTTAATATTGCCAATATGACTAGAAGTCATGGATTCAAAGTATACATTTTATTATTATTGTTTGGGTTATTTTTAATTGTTTGGGCGTGGTTTTCTGCCAAATGGCGCCAAGTCTATAAACACGGTTCAGGGATGAGTGCTTAAAGTTTGCAACTCGACTTGGCTATAAAGTTAAGTAGAATTCAATTAGTCAGAATTCAGAAAGCCTTCCATTTTTCAAATTTATCAAATTGAGTGATGTGGCAGGATTTTAATTTTATATTGCCAATGTGACTAGAAGTCATGGATTCAAATTTTACATTTTATTATTATTGTTTAAATTATTTTTAATTGTTTGGGCGTTATTTTCGGCCATATGGGGCCAAGTCCATAAACAGGGTTCTGGGATGAGAGTATTTAAAGTTTGCAACTCGACTTGGCTAAAAAATTAAGTTGAATTGAGTTAGTCAGAATTCAGATAGAATTCCGCAATTCAAATTTATCAATTTGAATGATGTTGAAGGATTGTAATTTAATATTGCCAATGTGACTAGAAGTCATAGATTTTTGGGTTATTTTTAATTGTTTGGGCGTGTTTTTCTGCCACATGGCGCCAAGTCCATAAACAGGGTTCTGGGATGAGTGTTTAAAGTTTGCAACTCGACTTGGCTATAAAGTTAAGTAGAATGCAGTTAGTCAGAATTCAGAAAGTATTCCTCTATTCAAATTTATCAAATTAAGTGATGTGGAGGAATTGGAATTTAATATTGCCAATGTGACTAGAAGTCATGAACTTTCGTGTTATTTTTAATTGTTTGGGCGTGTTTTTCTGCCACATGGCGCCAAGTCCATAAACAGGGTTATGGGATGAGTGTTTAAAGTTTGCAACTCGACTTGGCAATAAAGTTAAGTATAATCCATTTAGTCATAATTCAAAAAGCATTCAGTTATTCAAATTTATAAAATTGGGTGATATGGAGGGGTTATAATTTAATATTACCAATGTGACTAGAGGTCACGGATTCAAATTGTACAAATCATAGCTTTATCGGAACATTAGAAAGCATTTTTTTATTAGGGTAATATACAAATGGAATAGTTGGCCTCAGTATGTTGTTAAATTTTCAGGAGTGGGCAGTTTTAAATTGGCTCGGCATTGGGGAATCGTTGAGAGGATCAACCTTGATAGGCCTGGAGCCTGGTCAAAATTATTTGTATTAATTACATTCAAATTCTTATTGGTCAACTTATTGAAATTTGACCCACATTTGGGGAAATATATATTTAAGTGCCTAGTAATAGAAAATGAGGTTTTTCTATTTTCACATTTTTGTGACATATACCACTTGGCGGACAACCCGCCTATTTATAAAAAAAATACTTTTAAACTATATTTAATTTAAGCCATACCATACTTAAATTAGTAATTATAATTTTAACTTATATAAAGTTCTTTCTTCAAATGTGTATGTATATTAAAAATGTGAAAAGTACATCATTTGTATGAGACTGTATATTTTCAATTGTTGTATATTAGAGTTCTTGAGTTCTGAGACTTGTTGGCAGAGTAGATAGAGCGTTGGGATAGGAGGTCCATGGTTCGTGGTGTCAGCTCGTCTATGTTGAATTGTTATATTACTTAAAATCGCCCTAATTTATTATGAAATAAATTCGTTAAAAAAAACGACAAAAGGAATTTCCTCAGTATTACGGAATATTTAATCGGAGCATATAGCAGGCGTCTGTTTCGTCAAATATGATAATTGATTTTTAACAGTGATATGAATCTGAAAGTTGTTTTTTCGCAGTTTTTGGTTCTACCCCAAAAGTAAATGCAAGTGGTAACAGTACTTCTTAAAAACTATCAGTTTGCACTTTTATCGAATTTTTGTAAAAAATGGTGTAAATTAGTTTTGCACAAGGACCATTCGATGTAAAACAATTTTCGGGTGAATCCCTAAACAGGGCGGCATTGTTCGTACGTTTAATTGGTTAACAACATTAGGTAATAATAAAAAATTCTATTGATTTCAATAAATTAAAATTTTTATAAAATATGTAAATACTATACTTACCCCCTGCCGCACCTTGCACTGAAAAGTGCAAAACATTTCATTTAAGTTTTTGAGGTATCAGAACACGAAATTCATTTGAATCGTCAAGAAGAAGAATAGTAACAATCCAATGATATTTCATTAGAATTGTACTGTTCTTCTTCTGGCCGATTCATATTTCCGTTTGACTGGAAAATTCGGAATGCACTAATTATTTTTTGATAACTTTATTATTGAATAGATAACGTTAGGTTATTTCATTCTATATTGGCCAGTTCCATCGAAAATGATATTTTGGATAATTTTAGATATAAAGAAAAAAACGACTATTCGTTTTAAATTTTTGAAAAAATATACAACTTTCCTTTTCAAATTTAAATATAAATTTGTATTCTTAAGTTTTATTTAAAAATGCGATCAAAAATATTTTTTATTATACTTCAATAAGGCCCACATTGAATAAAATCCCTCACATTGTGTTATAATAATGTGTTATAACACCTGTTTTGTAACATAGCATTATATAGACATAATTACTTTGTTGTCCTTGCATACCGGCTCCACCATAACCATATCCTGTAAAGAAAATAAAGGAAATTATTTAAGGCAGTTACATGTACTTTATGAAAATTTTAAAAAGTTGGCTTCACAAAAAAATTCGTTAAATTTTTTTTAAGCATTTAAAAGTAAGTAATATATTTTTACCAATTACTATTCTGAAATAAACGTCAAAACTTAGATTTTTTGTTCTAAGTTGGATAACTTGACAAACATAATAAAACTAATAAAAAAAAATTCAGCTTTTCATACACCCACGTGGATTTTTCAACGTTCCCGTTCCTAAATGGGCTTCATGATGATTAAGGTTGTTACTATACTCGGGGACAACCTAAGTTGAGACTAAATCGATTGAATATTTATACATATCATAGCTTCTGCTTAGGATGTCCCCGAGTATAGTAGGGGAAATTGTTGTGCTTTGGCAATGATAAGGTTCAGTGATATCTACTGAATAGAATTCAACATACAAAACAACGATATTAAATAAACAAAGGCTTTATAAAAATGGTGTGTGCAACAATAAATGGCCTTGTTAAACGGTAGTGTGATGAGTAGCGTTTTGACCAGTTTAGATTCAATAGCCACAATATAATGCTTCCTTTCCACAAATATATCCAACTTACAAATGCATTTGGGAATTTAGAAAGTAACCAACATGGTTTATAGTTATTTACGTCAATATTATTCTATCCTACTAGACTAGTAGGAAGGTAGTCATTCGCAATGAATCCTCAGGAGAAAGTTCAATGAGTTTAATGGTTTCGTGGTGCGTTAATGGTTTTACGAAGAAAAAAACCCACGTACAGATGTTTGTTTGGGATTTTAAAAAAAACAATATTTTAAAGCATATCTACTTACCACCAGCAGCTCCTTGCACTATATAAAAAAAATATTTATTAAAAATCTTTAAGTTTTAAAGCCATATTTTAAATTTTTTTTTATAAAATTAAAATTGACCCGATGAAGATTTAAAAAAAAATATATACATAGATGTTGCTTTATTTCGGCAAGACTTGAGGTTTATACTAGTATGGCCCCTTTATGGTCCGCGTCGCATATCATACGTTCAACATTACGGAATCGTATGGTCGCCAGGTAATCAGATGGACCAGAACATGGGCAGGATAGAACATAGAGAGGGTTAGCAGGATAAAACAGGGAAAGAATTAGTATGATAGAACATTGAGAGGATTAGTATGATAAAATAGGGAGAGCGTTAGCAGGATAGAACAGGGAAATAATTAGTGTGATAGAATAGTGAGAGGGTTAGCAGGATAGAACATGAAGAGGATTAGTATGATAAAACAATGAGAGTGTTAGCAGGATAAAACATGAAGAGGATTAGTATGATAGAATACTGAAAAGGTTAACAGGATAGAACAGGGAAAGGATTAGTATGATAGAATGGTGAGAGGGTTAGCAGGATAGAACAAGGAGATGATTAGTATGATATAATAGTGAGAGGGATAGCAGGATAGAACTTGGAGAGGGTTAGCAGGATAGAACAGGGAGATGATTAGTATGATAGAATAGTGAGAGGCTTAGCAGGATAGAACATTGAGAGGATTAGTATGATAAAATAGGGAGAGCGTTAGCAGGATAGAACAGGGAAATAATTAGTGTGATAGAATAGTGAGAGGGTTAGCAGGATAGAACATGAAGAGGATTAGTATGATAGAATACTGAAAAGGTTAACAGGATAGAACAGGGAAAGGATTAGTATGATAGAATGGTGAGAGGGTTAGCAGGATAGAACAAGGAGATGATTAGTATGATAGAATAGTGAGAGGGATAGCAGGATAGAACTTGGAGGGGGTTAGCAGGATAGAACAGGGAGATGATTAGTATGATAGAACATTGAGAGGATTAGTATGATAAAATAGGGAGAGCGTTAGCAGGATAGAACAGGGAAATAATTAGTGTGATAGAATAGTGAGAGGGTTAGCAGGATAGAACATGAAGAGGATTAGTATGATAAAACAATGAGAGTGTTAGCAGGATAAAACATGAAGAGGATTAGTATGATAGAATACTGAAAAGGTTAACAGGATAGAACAGGGAAAGGATTAGTATGATAGAATGGTGAGAGGGTTAGCAGGATAGAACAAGGAGATGATTAGTATGATATAATAGTGAGAGGGTTAGCAGGATAGAACATTGAGAGGATTAGTATGATAAAATAGGGAGAGCGTTAGCAGGATAGAACAGGGAAATAATTAGTGTGATAGAATAGTGAGAGGGTTAGCAGGATAGAACATGAAGAGGATTAGTATGATAAAACAATGAGAGTGTTAGCAGGATAAAACATGAAGAGGATTAGTATGATAGAATACTGAAAAGGTTAACAGGATAGAACAGGGAAAGGATTAGTATGATAGAATGGTGAGAGGGTTAGCAGGATAGAACAAGGAGATGATTAGTATGATATAATAGTGAGAGGGATAGCAGGATAGAACTTGGAGAGGGTTAGCAGGATAGAACAGGGAGATGATTAGTATGATAGAATAGTGAGAGGGTTAGCAGGATAGAACATTGAGAGGATTAGTATGATAAAATAGGGAGAGCGTTAGCAGGATAGAACAGGGAAATAATTAGTGTGATAGAATAGTGAGAGGGTTAGCAGGATAGAACATGAAGAGGATTAGTATGATAAAACAATGAGAGTGTTAGCAGGATAACACATGAAGAGGATTAGTATGATAGAATACTGAAAAGGTTAACAGGATAGAACAGGGAAAGGATTAGTATGATAGAATGGTGAGAGGGTTAGCAGGATAGAACAAGGAGATGATTAGTATGATAGAATAGTGAGAGGGATAGCAGGATAGAACTTGGAGAGGGTTAGCAGGATAGAACAGGGAGATGATTAGTATGATAGAATAGTGAGAGGGTTAGCAGGATAGAACATGGAGAGGGTTAGCAGGATAGAACAAGGAGAGGGTTAGCAGGATAAAACATGGAGGGGGTTGCAGGATAAAACAAAGAGATATTTAGCAAGAAAGACCAATGAGAGGGTTAGTAAGATACAACAAGGAAAGGGTTAGTAGACTAGATCAGGGAGAGGGTTAGAAGCATAAAACAGGGAGAGGGTTAGCAGCATAAAAAAGGGAGAGGGTTTGCAGGATAGAACAGGGAGAGGGTTAGAAGGATAGAAGAGTGAGAGGGTTAGAAGGATAGAACAGATAGAGACATACGGGAAGATAATTCGAATTCAGAATGCGAACATTAAATAATAAAAAAAACATTTTTGGCAATAGAAATATAAATAAAAAATTCGACCAAAAAGAGGCTGATGTTTTCCTGTAGAGTCTTCACAATCAAGGAATAGAATTGTGTTACCTTCAAATCCTTAATCATGCAACTAGCTGTAATATATTTCAAAAACATTTTTATTTCAAACGTGATGTAGTCAATTCTTATATACTGTTAATTTCGTTAATATATTGTTACAACTATATAAGTTCACAATATAAATAACAGCATGCGTTTATTCTGAAAATTAAAAAAGTTTTCTAGGCAAACTTACTTTGTTGTCCTTGCATAGCAGCTCCTCCTAAGCCTCCGTAGCCTAATCCTCAGTGAGAAAAAAAAACATAATTTATAGCAAAATCGTATTCACCTGATGTTCGGAGTAATCTTTAGGTACGTAAAACCATATTTTATCAGAAAATTTTAAATATATTTTATATAATTTGCAGTAATCCATCGAAAATAATTAAACACACTGATGTCCCAGATTTTCTTACATGCATAAAAACAATATTTTATCGCAAACTTTGAAATATACTTTAATTAAATTGCTTGAAGTCAAGTATTTATAAATACAAACCTACAACATTATAAAACAACATCATATGTTACAAAATTATAACATATATATATATATATATATATATATATATATATATATATATATATATATATATATATATATATATATATATATATATATATATATATATATATATATATATATAATAACAAATACTGAAATAAATTTCAGTATTTGTTTAAAACTTTATTTAAAGACATATGAATAGAGATGCATGGAACTCATATGCTCATTTTTAAATTTAATTTTTAGGATTACCGTAGAATTAAATTTCATTACTTGTTTAAAACTTTCTATAACGATAAATGCATGCAACAGATATGCCTATTTAAAATTTTATATTTTTAGAATTGCCATAGAATTAAATTTCAGTATTTGTTTAAAATTTTATATAAAGACAAATGAATAGATATGCATGCAACAGATATGCCCCATTAAAATTTATAATTTTAAAATTGCCATAGAAATAAATTTCAGTATTTGTTTAAAACTTTCTATAAAGACAAATGAATAGAGATACATGCAACTAATATGCTGCTTTTTAATTTATATTTTTTAGAATTGCCATATAATGAAGTTTCAGTACAAGTTTAAAACTTTCCATTAAGGCAGTATGGATATTTTATAAATTTACAGGACGGAAATGAAATAAACGCACTGCTATACTTACCACCAACAGCTCCTTGCACTGAAATAAATTAGGGTAATAAATAAAGATAATAATGATATTAACTCTTAAAATAACGTTGCTGATAACTTGAATAATAGCAATAATAATAATACTAAACATAATAAAAATAACATCGTTACAAGAAGGGCAATAGTAATTTTAGATAACAATAACAATAATAATAATGATAATACTGGTAGCAACAATGATAAAAGTAAAATGATGATGATAAAAACATTCATGATAATGAATAATATTATCACCAGTAAACTAAGTAAAATTGTAAATAAAAGCTTTTTAAAACAATGAATGAACTGAGTAAATAAATTTTAAATTTTTTAAAAAAATAGATAAAGCAGCTAAGTAAATTATTTTATAAATCCACTTACTTTGTTGTCCTTGCATGCCGACGCCTCCAAGTCCTGTAAATTAATAACACCTTCATTAAATTGTCTTTTGATTTGAGGTACTAGTTGAAATATGTGTATACTTTAAAAAAAATACAATGGGGAAATAAAGATTTATGTTCAAGGAACATAAATGAACTTTACATGCATCAATATAAAAATATCTATTTAAATTTCTATTTCATATCTTTACACTTTATAATATTAAGTGTGATATAATTATGCTACATAAAGTTTATATCATGGCATAAGTTCGAATACTTCAAAATTTGAACCTCATAACAAGTTCTCTTATTTCCGTAGAAGTACGTAATATTCCTTCCAGAGTTAGATAATTTAATCAACGAATACGCATTAGGAGCATTACAACATAACGTGTATGACAATCAGACAAAAAATTTCAAGACAATTGTAATTATTTTGACTTTAAAAGAACAGCAATTTTTTAAACAACAAACTGATATCTGCACTACTGTATACAAAAAGGTATTTAAAAACGAGTACTTGAACCTTCTCGTTCTTCTTTGAGTAACAATTGCATCGTAAATTCGTAAATGAGCGATGAGGATCTCAAATTTAAGTAACCGTACTTTCTCATAAATGACCAGTGTGATTTCACTTTGATAATTTCAGCTTCTGTTCAAGCCATCTTAACAAAGAGACCTGCCACACTTAAAATAGTTGTTCAGAAGATGGTTTTCACATCATTTCATGCCGATTGCTTAAATCGGCGTTATTACAACTCAATTATCTTATTTGCCATTCTATAGGCACATCTTTTTAACATTTCTTCTGTTTATAACTTCTTTAAGTCGCCTTGGTAGTTTAACGGATAAGACTATGGACTGTGGTGTCTGAGGATCTGGGTTCGATTTCGGGTAAGCCTTGATTGTAATTGTCGATATTTAATGAAAGGGATGCAGCTTATGTAGGCTTGCATCTGCTCTTTTTATTCATTGGGCTTATTTTTGAGTACATGTCTTTTCAAAATTGAAACTTATGTATTCGGCACCTTGATAAGCATCGAATGTACTTAAAAATGAGTAATTTTGACTTATTGTTGATTACTTATTTTTAACAGAATGTCATTGATGTCTTCATGTATGTTTAATAAATTGACATTTTTTACGTTGAATGAATACAAAGATATAATTTGTTTAATTTCACTTTTTCATTTTTTTTTAATCTTTTTTGTTTTAAAGTCAAAATAATCACAAATGTTCTAAATTGTTTTGTCTGAACGTCACCTACGTCACACTGGAACGCTCCAATGATATTTGGAATCCGGAAAATTTGAAATTAATAAATATAAATTATGTTTTTGACTTTGCGAATAATTTATTTTAATTATAAATGGGCACTCGAGCATAAAACCATGCCAATAGTTAGTATCACATTGAGTTTATTATAATTAATTAAAAAAGTAACAAAGAAAAAAGAATCGGTAATCAAGATACATATTAACTTATTGTTTTTATAATATGCAAATATCCCAGTGACCATTTGAGAATTTTATGCTTAACTTATTAAAATGTATACTTTAACTAACTTTAAAAAATAAAAGTCTGGCATTTCTAGTATAATTGTGCGGGAAATTACTTTATATATGTTTCTATGAGAAAAAGGTTTTTCTCTATTTTGTGAATATTATTTGTAATATGAAAAAATAATTAATTGCATATACATATATAAGAACACTAGATCCTTATATTCGAAGTATATGAAAAAACTTTGCTCTGGAAGTTGTTTATTTGTAAGAGACAAATCATAAATTACTTATATACATAGTACTACATTTTAATACATATTAATATTCTGATGACTATGTATTATAAATTAAAAAAAAATTGAACACTTGTTTTAATAAAGCATGGTTCATATTGAACAAATTTAAAATATATTTTAATAAATATTTTTATAAATTGAATTTTTGAAAGTAATTGTTTAAAATTTTAATTAAAAGAAAATTTGAATGTTTTATTAATTTATGGAAAAAAATCAAAAATATAATTGTACTTACCGCCTACCCCACCTTGCACTGAAAATGTTTTAAAAATATTTATTATTAATTAAATATTAATTAATATTTTTTCCCTTTCAAATCTTAATCATGATTTTCCTTCAGAAATATTGAAGAAAAAACACACAGGTTGTGTGAAACATTTGTACATAGTATTTCTACTATCCTGAAACAAAAGTTAATTTTCACAACTGATAATAATTACATATTTATTATGAAAATTAAAATATTATACTGAAATAATAAAGTTTATGAATAATAATGAATGCATCACTGCCGAAATTTACGTGCTTAATAAGTTAAGATATTTGAAATTAAAATTCTTCTAATTTTTTTTTTTTTAAATCCTGTATATTATCTAAGTCTTTAATATAATGCTAGAGTCTATCCTTTCGATGTTGTTTAACATTTTTCACCTTATAATATTTTATGGAAAAATCATTACGAGGAAACGAAGGGTGAACTATGTCATTCAGATGCACTTATATAATTATTAATATATATTATTTTTTATATAAAAGAAAACATTTGATGTCTATACAGTAAACATTCTTTATAATCATTAACAACTCAAGAAAGTGACATAAATACTTGGGTGTAATTTAATAGTATATAAAATAGTCGTATTGTTCTTTTATTGTGCTTTTTAACACTTTAAATTCCTTCAAAACTAAACAATACAGTATAATTCAGCAATATACTGCAAATTATTCCTTTAAGATAGTTTGTAATTAAAAAAAAATATTCAATACGGTCTACATTTGATACACTTCTATTTTTTTAAATCAAATTTTATAAAAAAGAATATTTATATTGGATAAACACTATTTAATAGTGTCTCATCCATGTATAAAACATCCTAATGAATGGTTCAATTTAGTGTTTGTGGTCTTCCTAATGTAACACACCATGTTTGTGGTCTTCCTAATGTAACACACCATGTTTGTGGTCTTCCTAATGTAACACACCATGTTTGTGGTCTTCCTAATGTAACACACCATGTTTGTGGTCTTCCTAATGTAACACACCATGTTTGTGGTCTTCCTAATGTAACACACCATGTTTGTGGTCTTCCTAATGTAACACACCATGTTTGTGGTCTTCCTAATGTGACACACCATGTTTGTGGTCTTCCTAATGTAACACACCATGTTTGTGGTCTTCCTAATGTGACACACCATGTTTGTGGTCTTCCTAATGTGACACACCATGTTTGTGGTCTTCCTAATGTAACACACCATGTTTGTGGTCTTCCTAATGTGACACAAAAATGTTTGTGGTCTTCCTAATGTGGTACACAATGTTTGTAGTATCCTAATGTGACACACAATATTTATGCTCTTCCTAATGTGGCACAATTTTTGTGATCTTCATAATGTCACACACAATGTTTGTGGTCTCTCTAATGTGGCACACAATGCTTGTGGTCTTCCAAATGTGGAACATAATGTTTGTAGTATTCCTAATGTGACATACAATGTTTCTTGTCTTTATAAGGCAAAAAAATGGTATTTCTGAATTTCTCAATAAAAAGAATTAGGATTTTGGGCTCAGTCTCTCTTAACGTTTCAAAATACTACTAATTAATAAAAATAACACTAAATGAATTAATTTTTAATTCAGCTAAGTAAACAGTCTCTTAAATAAACTTACTCTGCTGGCCTTGCATTCCGACACCTCCTAGTCCGCCATATCCTGTAATTAATATGGTTTATTAATGGGAGAATTTTAATAATTCTATGGGCAAGTCGAAGAAGGGATTAGTTGACAAAAATCACTTTCCAAGATAAACAGCTTTTTCACTGTCAACAATCTTTAAGTAAAGGGTCGCTTTCCATTGAGCATCCACTATTTGTCGCCAAGAAAAAAAATTGACAAGGAACTGTTTCCTATTCATCGACCGTGAGCGTGATGGTAGGTTAACAAAATTGGCGCGTTTTCGCACAGTTGACATTTAGGTTCGCTTCTTGAATTCGAACCATTATAAGAGAAACATGTTTTTTTACTGCTTTGTATCTGCTTAAATAAATCAAGCTTTGCCATACAATTTTAATGGAAGACGCATATGACTTATGGAATTTATCTACATTAAAATTAGATTTTTTTCAAAAATGATTGTAAACTCTTTCTTCCTTTCGCACCTTCAATTGTCTTTTGAAATATTATGCATTGATGCTATAAGAACACATATATAGCTTTTCGAATTCTCTTTTTGTATTACTATTCCGATTCAAAAGTAAGTACAATTATTAATTCGAATCTAATATAAATATTTTTCTCTAAATTCATTGTTATACTTAACATTCTTGAGGCAAATCATAACTTGACCTAATCCTTAAAAACAAACTGCCAACGAACTAGTCGGAATTTCAGTAAGTTATCGAAAATCTTCAGATCTACGCAAAGCCTTCCAAGGGCCTGATTATTATTGCTTGTTATATTCCACTTTTTTTTCCCAGAATTTACAAAAATCAAACAATCTTAATTGGTAATTAAAATAATATATATATCTCACACAAAATACATCAAAGTGTGATTTGGGCATAAAAATGTATTCCAAAATTAATAAGTAAATAGTTAGTCTAAAAAATAAGTTAGTAAATTGTTAAACATAAATATTTTTTTAATATCCAAAAATTTCATATCTAAGCAAAGAATTTAAAAAAAAGAGAAATTATGTATATGTTACCGTGAAAACGCAAAAATTAGTGCATCTGCAAATTCACTAGTCATTCTGCAGATATACTAAGCCGATACGTGTAAGTGCGGAAAATTGTTTGATTTCGCACATGCATTAGTGAATCCGCAGATGTCCTAGTGAATCTGTAGATGTCCTAGGGAATCTGCAGTTGTCGTAGTGAACCTGCGTATGTCCTAGTGAATCTGCAGATGTCCTAGTGAATCTTCAGTCGTCCTAGTAAATCTGCAGTTGTCGTAGTGAATCTGCAGATGTCCTAGCGAATCTGCAGATGTCCTAGTGAATCTGCAGATGCACTTACAGGGTGCGTTCCATAAGTAATGCGACTAAATTCATAAAAAATCATATATTGGACATATTCGTACAATTAGTTAAAAATCCTCAAAATAGCATCCTCCTGCGTCGATACATTTATGGAGGCGGAGTTCCCAGGCCTGGAAGGCATCCAGGAAGGCCTTCTCCGTGAGGTCCTTTAGACCCGATGTAACATGAGCCTGGATTTTTCAATCGTGTCCCAATGTTAAGCGAGGAAACCCCTTTAAAGCGAGGAAACAAAAAAATGTCTGGGGGAGCCAGGTCAGGACTGTAGGGACGCTGGGTAACCAGAGGGGAATGGGTCCGGGCTAGGAAGGAGGGTCGCGCGCTGCCGAAGTGACATCAAGAACGCATGGAAACTTCATCACGATAACGCGCCAAGCCACAGCTCCTTCGTTGTCAGCGATTTCCTGGCCAGGACGCATTCCCCACTGGTTGGTCAGCCTCCTACAAGCCTGACCTAGCTCCCCAGGACTTTGTTTTTGTTTCCCCGCTTAAAAGGAGCCGCGAAAGGGAAAATTGGGACACAATTGAAAACATCCAGGCTCATGTTACATCGGCTCTAAAGGACCTCCCGGAGAAGGCTTTCCAGGATGCCTTCCAGGCCTGGAAAAAACCTCCTCCATAAATGTATCGACGCAGGAGGATGCTATTTTGAGGATTTTTAACTAATTGTACGAATATGCCCAATATATGATTTTATATGAATTTAGTCGCATTACTTATGAAACGCACCCTGTATATACACTCGTGAAAGTGAAAATAATATCGTTGTTCGAACACCAGCAAGATTTTTTGATAGATCTTATGATTTTGTTATTCTAAAAACAACTGCAGGAATACCAAAACCGACTTCTCGGAATTACGAGGCAATGTTCTTGGTTCTTTCCTGTTGGTTTGACCTTGAATCCTTGGCAATAGCCAACTGTCAAGTCTAGTGTGGCGTTGATTTAACCAACCGTATTGGAATATCTCATCTGATACAATCATGATTTTCTTGTAGCTTTGTGGGTCTATGTTATTTAAATGATAAATCTAAATTTATTCTAATACTTATATAATATACTTCAAATTATCTCCCATTCAATTTAAAACCGTCTCCAAGAGTCCATGTCTAGTAATTTACTAAACAAATTCATATTATTTCTATTCAACAAGCGATGGTTACTGAAAATGCATCGGAAAATGTGAAACTGCAGATTCCTTAGTGTAAGTGCAGAAAAATCTTATTTTCTAGATGATTCCGCACTTACACTGAACAAATCATTGTGTCTGCAGAGTCACTAGTGAATATGCAGATCCACGACTTTCGCGACGGTTACGTTGGATACAGTTTGGAATAGAGCGTTTCACACTTTTACGTTTTGGAAAACTTGAAACTGCATATTCCCTAGTGTAAGTGCATAAAAATCTTATTTTCAAGATGATTCCGACTTACACTGAACAAATCAGTGTGTCTGCAGAGTTACTAGTGAATATGCAGATCCACGACTTTCGCGACGGTTACGTTGGATACAGTTTGGAATAGAGCGTTTCACACTTTTACGTTTTGGAAAACTTGAAACTGCATATTCCCTAGTGTAAGTGCATAAAAATCTTATTTTCAAGATGATTCCGACTTACACTGAACAAATCAGTGTGTCTGCAGAGTTACTAGTGAATATGCAGATCCACGAATTTTGCGACGGTTACGTTGGATACAGTTTGGAATAGAGCGTTTCACACTTTCACGTTTCGGAAAACGTGAAACTGCAGATTCCCTGGTGTAAGTGCGAAAAAATCTTATTTTTTACATTATTCTGCACTTACACTGAACAAATCAGTGTATCTGCAGAGTCACTAGTGAATATGCAGATCCACGAATTTCGCGACGGTTACGTTGGATACAGTTTGGAATAGAGCGTTTTACACTTTTACGTTTCGGAAAACTTCAAACTGCATATTCCCTAGTGTAAGTGCACAAAAATCTTATTTTCAAGATGATTCCGCACTTACACTGAACAAATCAGTGTAACTGCAGAGTCACTAGTGAATATGCAGATCCACGAATTTCGCGACGGTCACGTTGGGTATAATTTGGAATAGAACGTTTCACACTTTCACGTTTCGGAAAACGTGAAACTGCAGATTCCCTAGTGTAAGTGCACACAAATCTTATTTTTTACATTATTCCGCACTTACACTGAACAAATCAGTGTGTCTGCAGAGTCACTAGTGAATATGCAGATCCACGAATTTCGCGACGGTTACGTTGGATACAGTTTGGAATAGAGCGTTTCACACTTTTACGTTTCGGAAACCTTGAAACTGCATATTCCCTAGTGTAAGTGCACAAAAATCTTATTTTCAAGACGATTCCGCACTTACACTGAACAAATCAGTGTGTCTGCAGAGTTACTAGTGAATATGCAGATCCACGACTTTCGCGACGGTTACGTTGGATACAGTTTGGAATAGAGCGTTTCACACTTTTACGTTTCGGAAAACGTGAAACTGCAGATTCCCTAGTTTAAGTGCACAAAAATCTTATTTTTTACATTATTCCACACTTACACTGAACAAATCAGTGTATCTGCAGAGTCACTAGTGAATATGCAGATCCACGAATTTCGCGACGGTTACGTTGGATACAGTTTGGAATAGAGCGTTTCACATTTTCAAGTTTCAGAAAACGTTTCTGAAGACGTGAAACGGCAGATTCCCTAGTGTAAGTGAGGAAAAAATCTCATTTCGTAGATGATTCTGCAATTACACTGAACAAATCAGTGTATCTGCAGAGTCACTAGTGAATATGCAGATCACGACTTTCGCGACGGTCACGTTGGATATAGTTTGGAATAGAGCGTTTCACACTTTCAGGTTTCGGAAAACGTGAATCTGCAGATTCCCTAGTAGAAGTGCGGAAAAGTCTTATTTTGTAGATGATTCCGAACTTACATTGAACAAATCACTGCATCTGTAGAGTCACTAGTGAATCTACAGATCCACGGCTTTCGCATTTGCACGGTAACATATACATAGCTATAATAATTAATGAAACACGTGGGAAATATTTTCTATTAAAAATTTTTTAATACCCACAAAAAAATGTATAATAAAAATTTATTTCTTCTTTGAAGATTAGTAATATACCGAATCTCTTTAAATGTTTGTTTACCTGAAAGGATTTTATTGCTCTTTCAAAATTGTTTCGATTTGTATTTTTTCCTTAATTTCGTTTTCATGTGGTATATTTTTGACTTAACCATAGATGTTTTATTAAATGAAAGTAGTTTGAATTCTAATTTTAATACATTTAATTTTCGAATCCCAACAAAACAGTTTTTATCCTTCTGTTACATTTCAAACACACAAAGAAAATTCTATTAATAAAGTAATACTCGATGTTTATAATAAATTACAACAAAATTTAGAACTTTATTTCGAATATTTAAAATAAAAATAAAGATTTAGAATACCATTTTCACTTACCACCAACCCCACCTTGCACTGAAAATACACACAAATTTAATTTCATATTATTTTCCATTATAAATGCAATTGCGTAAACGGATGATGATCCAAAACATACATATTTTAACAAACAAATTGCAATACAGAGTAGACAAATTTTATTTCTAATCATTAAAATAAATGAAATATTTGTAGGATCAAGCCGGAGCATAATTTATATATGTTCGCCATATTGGTTTGCCCGTTGCTCCTTGACTTGACAAAATCAAATACTTTCATTATTTCTCCCTGTAGATGGTTTCTAACGTATTTTTTTACTAAATATAAACCTGCTCTGAAAACAATAAGCTAAACTTATGTTTAAATATCATATAAAAAAAACTGCGACTTATACAGACATGCGTTCTTGTATATTTTCGAATTTAGAAATTTACCATATATGTTCGCCATATTGGTTTGCTGTTGCGCCTTGACTTGACAAAATCAAATACTTTCATTATTTCTCCCTGTAATTGGTTTCTGACGTATTTTGAATAAGCTAAACTTATGTTTTAAATATCTTACAAAAAAACTGCGACTAATAGGTATTATACAGGCATGCGTTCTTGTATATTTTCGAATTTGGAAAATTACCATATATGTTCGCCATATTGGTTTCTTCGTTGCGTCGTGGCTTGACAAAATCTAATCCTTTCATTATTTCTCCTTTTAAATGGTTTCTGACGTATTTTGTTCACTAAATATAAACCTGCTCTGAAAACAATAAGCTAAACTTATGTTTTAAATATCATATAAAAATAACTGCGACTTATAAAGACATGCGTTCTTGTATATTTTCGAATTTAGAAATTTACCATATATGTTCGCCATATTGGTTTGCTGTTGCGCCTTGACTTGACAAAATCAAATACTTTTATTATTTCTCCCTGTAAACGGTTTCTGACGTATTTTGAATAAGCTAAACTTATGTTTTAAACATCATATAAAAAAACTGCGAGTTATAGGAATTATACAGGCATGCGTTCTTGTATATTTTCGAATTTAGAAAATTACCATATATGTTCGCCATATTGGTTTCTTCGTTGCGCCTTGGCTTGACAAAATCTAATGCTTTCATTATTTCTCCTTTTAAATGGTTTCTGACGTATTTTTTTCACTAAATATAAACCTACTCTGAAAGAATAAGTTAAACTTATGTTTTAAATATTATATATAAAAAAGTGCGCCTTATAGGCATTATACAGGCATGCGTTCCTGTATATTTTCGAATTTAGAAATTTACCATATATGTTCGCCATATTGGTTAGCCGTTTCGCCTTGGATTGACAAAATCTAATACTTTCATTATTTCTCCCTTTAAATGATTTCTGAAGTATTTTTTTACTAAATATAAACTTACTCTGAAAAGAATAATCTAAACTTATGTTTTAAATATCATATCACAGAAACTGCGATTTATGGGCATTACAAAGGCATGCATTCTTGTATATTTTCGAATTTTAAAAATAACCAAAATCCAATTGATATTTTGATCCTGTAACTCCTGTGCTTCATTATAAAATTAAAATGTAATGGGTTATCCAAACTTTGTAAATGCATTAATATTTCTTTAAATATTTTGTTCACAGACATAAGACTTGAAATTTCGACACATTTTGAGGCACAAAATATCACAAAGTTGGCCGGCATTTTAAAAATCTGTTTTCAAAATTTGGACACCAAAATAATTATTCCTATATTAAGGTGTAATGCAATGTAAATATAATTCAAATTTCAATACTTCCTATGAATTCCCATAAATAATATTACGATTAACTCTAGAAATTAAGTCAAACCGTTCCTCTAGAAAATGGATATACACTTACTTTGCTGTCCTTGCATTCCTACTCCACCTATATTACAAAGGAGTGTTAGACAATGTCTATTTCAATATGTATAGTCAGAAAATATGTATTGATAAAAATAAACGTGAAATACAATCGAATTATCATTTTATAGTGAAAATGTTATTTAGCATTCTGCATCAGTGCAATTTCATTTAAAAAAAAGTTGTTAAGTTGTTTATAAGTGAGGCATTTGTCTTCGAATAATTCATAATAAGTCTAAATCGCCGAAATTATAGTTTAAATAATTACAAAAAACTAGGGTCAAGTGCTAAAAGAATCGCCTAAAAGGTTAGTTTTTATTTTTGATTGATCCGGCTGGCAATTAACAAAAATGGCTGAAATAATTATTTCACTAAGAATCCTTTTGCAGTATGGACCAGGAAGTAATGTAGAACTTAAATATCAATATGAGCTCCACACTATTATAATTGCTTTTCTTAATCCAATTTTGTAACCGATTTGATTATTTCGAAAGTTAATTGTTTAAAATTGTTGTCGATTTTTAAATTATTTAAAATTTTATATATTTATAAACATTATTATTAAAATTATTTTTTTTTGTTTGTTTTTTAATCAATTTAAATATATCTGGAAAAACTATCATTGTATACGTGAATAGAAATTTTATAAGGCGCAAATATTTAAATACCCGAAAATTGCGCATTTGCTCGAGCAATTGCTGTACCTTTTCGTTTTTTTTAAATTATATCTAAATATCTATTACATATACATACCCAAACCGCCATAACCACCATATCCACCGTAACCACCGTAACCACCTCCTTGCACTGCAAAGAAACGTGCACCATTAAATCATTAAACCATTAAAATTACAACTAAACAGATATCCAAAACAAATATTTCGATGAATTGAATATTGATTTTATTCTTAAAATTATCTTAATTAAACAAATCCGTGTAGGCACGGGCTGCACTGTACCGCAAGGTTTGATTAATGAATATCCATGCGGTACAAAGTTCAGGGGGGGGGGGAGTGTAAATTGCCAACCTGGTTGACGCGGCCCACCTTCTTCTACAGGATAGTAGGTCATTTATCCCCAAAGTTCCCATGTGGTTATAGGATAGAAGAACATACTGTAGCCATGGTGACAGTCCCCTCTACGCTGTCTAAAGTTCAGAGGGGTTGACAATCGGCCTGGTCGACGCATCCCACTTTCCCGTCAGAATGGTATGTCATTCTTCCATAGGCTAAAACCTTATTTTAAATGTGGCTGTAAACGCAGCCAAAAGCGACCCCCACCGCTACAAAGGTTAGGAAAGGAATGGATTAACAAACAACCTGGTCGACGTATCGAATTTCCTCTACATCTTGGTATGTCATTTATTCATATAGGCTGACACTGACAAACTGCTATTGCTAGCACCCCATGCAATTACCAACAACATATAGACCAACTGAAGTATTTCAGAGGCTATAAAATTAGCAGAAGAGCGACAAACATTCAATGTTTGCTTGCTTTAATATCATTTAAGGTTAGGTACCCCTGTCCGAGAGGACTAAAACCTATTCATCTGATATAAAATTTTAATATAAGTAACGAATAGAAAAAAATCTGAATTGGTAGTTGAATCTTTCTCTATTATTCACACACTCACAACAAAACCCCATCATGCCAGGAAAAAAACACCTAAAGGACAAAAAGAAGGCTAAACAAAAAAATCTATGTATTAAAGCGGATATTAACTCTCAAGAAAAGTAATGATTATTAATTGACAACATACCCATGTGATTCTGAAATTAAACTCTATATCTATGTAACTTTTGGATAGTCTCAAGTATCAATGAGAAATTTAGACTAAACAAGTTTCCATCACTATATCAATAAACTTCTGTCTACTCTATCATAGGACTTCAGGTAGAATTACCTCCAGGTAAAACTCGAGGGAAATTCATGACAATAAAGTTCATAATATAAATATATCTTCTGTGCACCTAATCTTCAGTGCATGTGTAAGACCACTATGCAAAAAAACAAATCTTCATCATTTCGTTTACTTAAAAATACTTTATGTTATCAGAAAATAAATCTTCAAATGTTTAATTTTCAAAAATAAAATCTTCATCTGTTCAGTTTTCAAAATAAATCTTCATCTGTTCAGTTTTCAAAATAAATATTCATGTGTTCAGTTTTCAAAAATAAAATCTTCATCTGTTCAGTTTTCAAAAATAAAATCTTCATCTGTTCAGTTTTCAAAATATATCTTCAACTGTTTAGTTTTCAAAAATAAAATCTTCATTTGTTCAGTTTTCAAAATAAATCTTCATTTGTTCAGCTTTCAAAATAAATCTTCATCTGTTTAGGAATGGAAGGACATATGTTAAAAATAAAATCTTCATCTATTCAGTTTTCAAAATAAAATCTTCATCTGTTCAGATTTCAAAATAAATCTTCATATGTTCAGTTTTCAAAAATAAAATTTTCATCTGTTCAGTTTTCAAAATAAATCTTCATATGTCCAGTTTTCAAAAAAAATCTTCATTTGTTCAGTTTTCAAAATAAATCTTCATCTGTTCAGCTTTCAAAATAAATCTTCATCTGTTTAGGAATGGAAGGACATCTGTTAAAAATAAAATCTTCATCAATTCAGTGTTCAAAATAAAATCTTCATCTGTTCAGTTTTCAAAATAAATCTTCATATGTTCAGTTTTCAAAATAAATCTCCATCTGTTTAGTTTTCCAAAATAAAATCGTCATTCGTTCAATTTTCAAAATAAATTTCCATATGTTCAGTTTAAAAAAATAAAATCTTCATCTGTTCAGTTTTCAAAATAAAATCTTCATCTGTACAGTATTCAAAATAAAATCTCCATCTTCAGTTTTCAAAATAAATCTTCATCTGTTGAGTTTTCAAATAGATAATTGATTCAATAGATTGATCAATAAATTGATCAATAAATTGATCAATAAATTGATCAATAAATTGATCAATAAATTGATCAATAAATTGAGCAATTGATCAAATATATTCAATAGATAATTTCAGTATGATAATTGTGTTGTAACAACTCAATTCTTATTTAAGCAATCGACATCAAAGCATGTGAAAAACTATCTTCTGGTCAACTATTTTAAAGTGTCAGGTCGCTTTGTACAGATGGCTTGAACAGAAACTGAGATTCGCAATTTTAATTACACTGCTCATTTTTGAAAAAGTACGGTTACTTCAATTTGAGAACATCATCGCTCATCTACGATGCAATTGTCCTCATAGACAAACGAGTAGGTTCAGGTACTCATTTTTAAGTACCTTTATTTTTATAGTGAAAAACTGATTAGGTACTTAACCGTTTTCTTCAAAAATAAATAAAAAACAATTAAGCAATGAAATAATTGTATAGAACCAACTTACTTTGTTGCATTCCCATTCCGCCATATCCGCCATATCCACCATATCCGCCGTAACGCCTTCCTATAGAAAATTGGCTTTATATTATAAGATTCTAAGCCAAATTATATGCCAAATAATCATTAAAGTTCAACAGAAAGTTTCAGAAAACAAGGGAGTACAAATAGTTAAACCTGTCTTCTGTTGCTTTAACGCAACACTGAATCGAAATTACTACATCTTCGTGGGTTAATAATTTTTAGGTATCTTCTCTATTTGGCGCACTTTTGGCCCATTCTACATGGACTAGAAAAACGAACGTCACATTTTGCGAAAGCCTTTGTGATCGGAACAAGACTAGACAAACGAGCGTCACATTTTGAGAAAGCCTCTATGATCGGAACAGGACTAGACAAACGAGCGTCACAATTTGCGAAAGCCTCTATGATCGGAACACGCCTAGATAAACGAGCGTCACATTTTGCAAAAGCCTCTGTGATCGGAACATGACTACACAAAGGAGCGTCTCATTTTGCAAAAGCCTCTGCTATCGGAACATGACTAGATAAACCAGCTTCACATTTTGCGAAAGAATCTGTGATCGGGTCATGACTAGACAGACGAGTGTCACATTTTGCAAAAGAATCTGCTATCGGAACATGACTAGACAAACGAGCGTCACATTTTGATCGTTAAAAAGGCTTACAAAATGACAAAATATAAATGCGGATGCAGCAGATTTTTGTAAACAAACTGATGTTGCCATTCCGCCGAGGGGAAAATTAGAGTAAAAAATATAGAGATATATAAGATATATAAATAACAAAATATAGAATATTTTATAGATATATGAGAGAAAAGAGAGATGACGTTTTTAATATAAAAAACACACAGTTCTCGCTCAATTTGAAAGAAAGGGAGAAAATGAATCATTTTTTTATGTTGTCAACATATTAAATTTAAAGGTGAATAGGTAATTTAAAGATGAAAGGTATTAATTAAAGGTGAAAAGGTAAAAAAGTTATTGAAAATTGTTGGTTTTATTTTTTCTATGAATTCCATATACTATACAACCAATACCAAACAAAGTTCGTGATAAATAAAAGATGTCCTTACTTACCGTAGTAACCACCACCCATTCCCACTGGAATAAAATACAAGAAATTGCATTTATTTTTCTGTGCAGATTTATATTTTTTAAAACTTGTAAATAACAGTTATTATAATATAAAAACAATTAATTTTTTTTTTATTTTAAAATATTTCGATGTACCAATGATGAAAATCACATTAAGGCGACACAGTACCCAATGAAACTATATTTAAACTGCAAGGAAAGGGCAACCTGGCCTACGCCTTGCTTGAAGAAGTAGTTTGTTTCGAAAAAGAATTACTTCTTTTTGTTGAAGACATGGAGAGCGGTAAATTACTTCATTTTAAAAATCTGAAGCAATTTCGCGATGAGACCAATGCAACTATTGATACGAATTACTTCAGCATAGCTTTATTCTCGCGGTCATAGTAAATCCTCTCAACACAAATGAGATCAACATTGAGCCATTTGGAATTGATGCTGGATCGCTCCAAATGCAATTGCTAGATTTGAAAACCAAAGATTTGTGGAGTGGCAAGTTCACGGAACTCAAGAGCAAGTTGGAAGAGTTGGAGGTCCAGAAAAGCATGAACATCGCGCAGCACAAGTGGACAGCTTTAGAAGAAATTCCGCGAGTTGAAGCCCTCATATTCGGCGCATGGAATAGTCTTCCAAAATGCTACAGTGAGTTGAAGAAGTTGGCATATGGAGTGCTGACGATCTTCAGGTCGACATATTCGTGCGAGCAAGCGTTCTCTTGCATGAATATAATAAAAAGTAAAGTTAGAAGTCAACTAACAAATAAAAATCTAGAGTCGTGCTTGAAACTTAAAACAACAAGTTATAAGCCAGATTTAATCAAAATTTCAAAAGGCATGCAAAGCCAATGCTCCCATTGATGCTATCTATATTTGTGTTTTTATATGAATAAATATTTTTCCGTATTTAAAGCCGTTTATTTTAAATCAAATATATATAAGCAAATAATATAATATTGAAATGAAAATTTTTAGTGGCTCTTTAAAAATTGGGAAATTTTGTAAATTGCAACTTTTGGCTCTTCCGTTTCAATAGGTTGCCGACCCCTGCCCTAGTGCAATTGGCTTGGATCTGAGAAAAATATATTGAATTGTTCCGCTGAGAACCACAGCCGCGTAAGTCCATTTTAACGTTAATAATGCATTTTAAAAGAAAAAATTAATTTTACTATATAAAAACTGTTTATAGAGTAAAATAATTTTATCTTTATATATATTATAAAATGATTAATTATTTTATGTCAAAGCTCTGAACACTGATCTGTAACTGTAATTTTTGGACTGTATAAGGCATTTTGTTGACTTGAAGCCAACGTGGAAGCAACCATTATGTACTCCACTTTTATCGCTACCGCAATATTTCGTATATTTTTTATGTTAAAATAAACCGATATGTATTGGTTTAGGTAGAATTTTTTTCTATTTTCTTTTGAAAAACATTTTAAATGCAATCTGATATTAAATTAAAAAAATATTTTGCAAGTCAAAGTCGATTTTTTTTGGGGTTTTTAGATTAAATAACGTCGAACTAGAGCTGCACAGTATGAATTTGCCAAACAAATAATTTTTGCTCTTGATTTTTAACCACTTCTACGTTCATTTGCAAATTACTTTCTATTTTAATTGTAGATTGCATTTAAAATGGGTTTCATAAGAAAATAAAAAAAAACTCAGCCAAAAGCAATACACGTTGGCTTATTTTAACATGAAAAATATACGAAATATTGCTACAGCGTTGAAAGTGGGGTAGAGTTGTTACCCCTTCAATTGTCTTCAAGTCAACAAAACAACTTGTCCAATCCAGAAGTTATAGTTAGAGGTCAGTGAATTTACACAAAGAATGTTAATTTTCGTCCACTTACTCTGTTGCATTCCTCCCATCATTCCTCCCCCGTAGTAACCCGGGAAGCCTACAAAAAATAATTCATTATTTAGATTTATATCTCTACGGAACCTTTGAAACCTGTAATAAATCAGTATTTAAACAAACGCATGCATATATATATATATATATATATATATATATATATATATATATATATATATATATATATATATATATATATATATATATATATATATATATATATATATATATATATATATATATATATATATATATATATATATATATATATATATATATATATATATATATATATATATATATATATATATATATATATATGTGTGTTTAGTTTGGTAAATTAATGTCTACTAGAGCTGCACAGTGGGCTATTGGCGACAGTTCATGTCCTATCTCGAAGGAAAGACCCGGTTTTGGTTTTGTTAATTAACGTCGCACTAAAGCTGCACAGTGGGCTATTGGCGACGGTTCGGGGTCAATCTCGAAGGAAAGACCCGGGAACACATACACATTCACACACACATTCATACACACATTCATACATGCACCTCGTTATTTTAGAACCATGGTCAGATGACGAGGAAACACCTGAACTGGCACCCAACGCCTTCAATAGACGTCGGGACTTTGGACCCCGATCAGATTTACCGTGCATCCAGTATACAAGCCGCTAATTTTTGTTGATATTCTGGATGACATTCCTAGTATTTTGTACCGAAGCTAGCAATCTGCCGATCACAAGATCACTACTTTTTTACTTTTCTTAGTCAAGTCCGACACATAGGATCGAACTAAGAATCCTCTGATTCCCAGCTGAACGCTTTTATCCGCTGGGCCATGGAGGCCCGGGAGTTCGGCTATCAGTTAGAGAGTTGCGAGTTCAAATCTGACCACTGAGCTAGAATGTAGCTATAAGCACTGGACATACATTGAGCGGCAATTTACTTTACTGTGACGCGCAGATGCATACAATTTGGAAGAAAGGTTGATAAAACATTCGTCCTTAGCTATGCGGGAGTCACATTTTGACGTCACATATATGTTTAAAGCTTATTTTTTCGGTGCCTTTTGTCTTCTTTTTCTAGTAAGAAAGTATGGAAAACAATAAATGTGTAACGTTTAATGTATGTTTGAAAGCCAAAAATGCATTTTTATATCTCCGCAAACCAATTCTGAAGGATTATTTTTTCCACCTTCACTCGAAAAGCTGTAAAGTGACCTCTCACGCTTAGTCTTTGTTCTAGTGCACTGAACTCTAACTGTAACTTCTGGAAGGCTCAAATTTTGTTTCTTATAGGGGCGCGTTGAATCCAATTTAAAGCAGCAATGCTGTGTCCCAAATTTTTTTTTACAGTGATTTATTGGTGTTTTTTATTACCATAACATTGTAGAAATATTAAATGTATATAAATATTATATTTTCTTCATGTAGAATTAATTTTTATATTGCCAAATAAATAGTTTTTGCCCTTGCTTGCTTTTTATCTACTTCGACTTTGACTTGCAAATGACTTTCTATTTTAATAGCATATTTCATTTAAAATGGGCTGAAAAAGAAAATAGAAAAAAACTCAGCCAAAACCAATACACGTCGGCTTATTTTAACATGAAAAATATACGAAATATTGCGGTAGCAGGGAAAGTGGGGCACTTCATGGCTACCTATACATCGACTTCAAGTCAACAAAATGTCCAAAATGTAAAGTCAACCGTATCTAGATGTTACCGTTAGAGATCAGTGTTCCAGTGTTTAGTATTATTTTAGCTCAGTAGCAGTCAACTAGTAATTAATCAGATGGTTGTTAAGATCTATCCTTTTGTACTTCAAATAACATCCGGGCCTACAGTTGCCCAGTGGATAAAGGAGTTCAACTGGTAATCAGAAGATTGCTAGTTCGAGCCCGTGCGATGGACTTGTAAAAAGTCATGTAAAAAAGTAGTTATCTTGCGATCGGAGGGTTGCCAGGCTTTCTAAAAAAATACTAGAAAGGCGTCCAGAACATTCAACAAATTATAGTAGTGACTTGACTTGTTTAAAGATGTTGTCGAAGGACATGGCCACGTAGTGGCCTTCGCCTCCAGTATAGCAGATATTTACGGACATAGCATTTGCACACGGCAGCATAGGATGAAATGTAGTGGCACACTCTCAGATTCTGAATCAGATCCGGACGCGGGCAGGTGGGAGGGGCCTAAGCAGAGCAGGCTCCCTATTGGCCGGTGGGCGGGGACTCTTCGCTGGGGACTTTTTCCGCAAAGTAGTCAAAGAAAACGTGAAGCTTTTCAAGCGGTGATTTTTGTTCGCGAAGCCGAAGGATCAGGCCTTTGATTCCTCCGACTCCGGAAAAGATTGGAGCTAATTCCTTTATTAGCTCCAGCATAGGGGCAGCCTCATAGAGGTGCCGAGAAGTGGCAAGGGAATTTAACAGGTTTGGGCGAGGAATTAATGAAGTAGAACTTCACTTAGGAACAGGGGAAGTAGAATGGTATGGGCATTTCCTAACAGTTTTAAAATTAAGAGCCTGACGCTTAGCAGCTCGCTGTTAAATTATAGTAGTGTGTAAACAGGACTGTGGCATGATAAATATGAGCGAATCTAATGTCCTGACGCCTATTGAGGTTGCGTCGGGTGCCAGCTGAGGTGTTGCCCTCGTCATCTGACCAAGGTTCAAAAATACGAGGCATCGTTCTCGGGTTTTTCCTTCGAGATAGGCCCCGAACCATCGCCAATAGCCCTCTGTGCATCTCTAGTGCGACGTTAATTAAACAAACCAAACCAAATCAAACCTTCGAGATAGTCCCCGAATCGTCGCCAATAGCCCAATGTGCAGCTTTAGTGCGACGTTAATTAACCAAACCAAACCTTCGGGATAGGCCCCGAACCGTCGCCAATAGCCCAATGTGCAGCTCTAGTGCGACGATAATTAACCAAAAACCAAAAAATTATGCCGGCATCAGGTGTGTGGAGTGTCAGCTCATGTGCTGTAATCGTCATCTGACCAGGGTTAAAAATTACGAGGCAGTGTTCCTTGGCCTTTCCTTCTGGATGGATCCTGAACCGTTCCCAATATCTATTGATTTAAATAAATAAGATGCAATATGAACCAACTTGCCCGTATCGTCTCCAATAGCCTGTTATGTAGCTGTATTACGTCAATAATTTTTTCAATTTCGGATAAAAATCAACATAAGGACATTTGAATCAGATAAGTATCAAACACGCTATCGTTTAGTTTGGTTTGGTTAATTAACGTCGCACTAGAGCTGCACAGTGGGCTATTGGCGACGGTTCGGGGCCTATCTCGAAGGAAAGACTCGGGAACGATGCCTCGTATTTTTGAACCATGGTCAGAACGCTATCGTTTAATTAGCAATAGAACATTATAGAGCACATGGTAAACTGGTTAACATAGAATGTTAACTAGTTGGTTGATTGAATCAACTTCACACTAGAGCTGTACAGTGCGTAATTAGCGAAATTTCGGAATATATCTAAAAGGAAATACTCCGGAATCAATATATCGTACTTTTAAACAAGCCCGATTTATTGACAACTTTTTGAAATAATATTTTAATTTTTAGCTATGTGGCAACACTAGGAAAAAAGAGATATTTAAATAAGAACGAAGTTTGTGTGCAACTTCACTTTGTTTCATCAAGATTGTCGGGCCTCCGGCATTTTACACATTTTGAAATATCTTAGCGTCGCTTCAGAATATTTTGCGATACTTGAAAGTCGATATGTTTTGGGTAAGTTGAATTTGCAGTTTTCTTTTTATCTTAAATATTTTTACGGAAAATCGTCCCTCGCTAATTTAATTTAGCTATTATATCAACTTTGATTAAAACTTTAATATTAAAATGTTCCTGCATTATAATGAAAATAACCTACAATAATCCTTTTAATATTTTAAATGCATTTGATTTTAATTAACCAGAATAATTGTTATGTAGTAATTCCGTATAATGTGAAATATAGAAAATCGTTTGGTATATATTTACCGTATTACCTAAATTGGAGAGGAACTATATTTGGTTTATTGACAATATTTTGAAGTGTCAATTTGTAAATGAGACATTGTAATATTTCAAAGTGCAGTAGAATTTAATGTTTAGAATGCATTATCTTGGGTTGGCCAAACTAGAGACCTTCCAATATACAGTCCGTAGCAGAGACCATAATGATCTAGACTCCATCTAGCAATGACCTCCATCTCTAATGATCTAGACCCCAAAGCAACTAGTTTAACTTTGCACTAGAGCTATACAATTGTTTATTGGCAAAATTTAGCCACGTTCGTAATGTTTTCTTCTCCTTGTTAGGAAGGTCTCCGTGGCCGAGTGGATTAAGGCGTCAACTTGGATTCCAAGGGTCCCTGGTTCAAACCTGGCAATGGACTAGACTAAAGAATAGTAAAAAGTAGTGATATTGCGATCGGAGGATTGCCAACTTCACTACCAAAATACTAGAATGTCGTCCAGAACATCCACAAAAATTAACGGCGTGTATACGGGACTGGTGCACGATAAATCTGATCGGGGTCCAATGTCCTGATGCTTATTGAGGTTGCGTCAGGTGCCAGCTCAGGTGTTTCCTCGTCATCTGACCATGGTACTAAAATAACGAGGTGCATGTATGAATGCGTGTGTGAATGTGTATGTGTTCCCAGGTTTTTCCTTCGAGATTGCGCCAATAGCACACTGTGCAGCTCTAGTGCGACGTTTATTAACCAAACCAACCAAACCTTCTAGTTAGGTTTTCCAGCTGCTCATTGGATAAAGTCGTTCGGCTAGTAATCAGATTATTAAGAGTTCGAGCCCGACTGATGGACTTGACAAAGTAAAAATATAGTGATCTTGCGGTCGGAGGGTTGCCAGCTTCGCTACTAAAATATTAGGAAGTCGTCTAAAAATATCAAATTATACTAGCGTGTATACGGGACTTGTGCTCGATAAATCTAATCAGGGTTAAATGTCCCGACGTCTATTGAGGTTGCGCCTGTTGCAAGTTCAGGTGTTGTCCTCGTCATCTGACCATGGTTCAAAAATAAGAGGTATCGTTCCTGGGTCTTTCCTTCGAGATAGACCCCGAACCGCCGCCAATAGGCCACGGTGCAGCTCTAGTGCGACGTTATTTAATCAACGACCAATCTTTCTATTCCACCACCACGGGGCCTGAGTGGATTCAAGCGTCAGATGGGAATCTGAGTGTTCCAGGTTCGAACCAGTGCGACGGACTTAACTAAAAATAGTAAAGTGGTGATATTGCCATTGGAAGGTTGCCAACCTCGCTACTGAAATACTAGAACGTCGTCCAGAACATCCAACAAATTATACTGGCGTGTATACGGGACTGGTGCACGATACATCTGATCGGGGTCCAATGTCCTGACGCCTACTGAGGTTGCGTCGTGTGCCAGCTCCGGTGTTGTCCTCGTCATCTGACCATGGTTCAAAAATACGTGGCATCGTTCCCTGGTTTTTCCTTCGAGATAAGTCCGAACCGGCGCCCATAGCCCACTGTGCAGCTTTAGTGCGACGTTAATTAACCAAAAACAAACCGGCGCCAATAACTGACTGTTCAGACCTAGTGCAACGCTATTTAACCAAACCAACCTATCCCACTAGTCCACTGATATGAAACTTCTGGATTGGGCAAGACAGTTTGTTGATTTGAAGGCAATTGAAGGTTAAACTGTACCCATTTCAACCTCTGAATGTCGTATATATTTAACGCTAAAATATGTCAAATTGTAGTTTTGTTGGCTATTTTTGAATTTTCTATTGAAACCTATTTTAAATGCAAATTCTTTGAAAATAATTTTAACCGATAATAAGTGGATATGCAGCAACAAAAAAAATTATATTTTTGGCGATATACTTATTTGTTCTATATGTGGAATATTAAAATATATATATATATAACATTTTTATAACGGTTTTAGAAAAGTCAGTTTTAAAAATTAGAACGACTTCAACAGCGCTCATAGAAGGAACTGGTTTTGAGCGTTCCAGAAGATAGGATTTAGTGCTCTAGTTCCCAGCAGTTGGTTTTGTTAGCGTCGCACTAGAGCTGCACAGTGGGCTATTGGTGACGGTTTGGAGTTTACCTCGAAGGAAAGAGACCTCCGTGGCCAAGCGGGTTAAAGGCGTCAGCTGGGAATACGAAGATTAATGGTTCAATCCTAGGCGATGGAATTGACAAAGATTTTTAGAGTGATCTTGTGATCGGAGGGTTGCCAGATTCTCTACAAACTAGAAAAGTCGTCCAGAACATCTACAAAAATTAACGGTGTATATACGGGACTGGTGCACGATAAATCTGATCGGGGTCCAAAGTCCCGACGTCTATTGAAGGCCCTTTTGTGCCAGTTCAGGTGTTTACTCGTCATCTGACCATGGTTCTAAAATAACGAGGTGCATGTATGAATGTGTGTGTGAATGTGTATGTGTTCCCGGGTCTTCGAGATAGACCCCGAACCGTCCCCAATAGCCCACTGTGCAGCTCTAGTTTGACGTTAATAAACCAAACCAAAACAAAAGACTAACGATGCCTCGTATTTTTGAACCATGGTCGGATGAAGAGGAAACACCTGAACTGGCACCCAACGCCTTCAATAGTCGTCGGGACTTTGGACCCCGATCCGATTTATCGTGCACCAGTCCCGTATACACGCCGATAATTTTTGTGGATGTTCTGGACGACATTCCTAGTATTTTGTAGTGAAGCTGGGAACCCTCCGATCACACAAGATCACTACTTTTTTGCTTTTCTTAGTCAAGTCCGTCGCACAGGTTCGAACCAGGAAATCTGATTCCCAGCTGACTCCTTTTTTCACTCGTCCACGGAGGCCCTCCCCCAGCAGTTGGAAAGAAGTCTGTTCAGGATACTGTTCCGTTTAACAAACGCAAAATCGCCAAGCAAAATTTTGGCATTGATTGTTTACTAATCACTAATGGCCTTTCCGGGACCGTTGGATAAGTTACGAATATCCCATCGTTAATTCAACCAATCAAATATCTTTCTGATTAGATTCTAAAATGTCATCTGGCGCAGCTTGGCCTTATTTGATCTTTGTGCCAATAAACCCCAACCAACCATCTAAAATGTCGCCAATAGCCCATTATGTAGCTTTAAGGCGTCGTTATTTCAAAAAACTAAACCTCAAAAAACTAACAAAAGTGCACATCAAATATGGTGTGGTCCAAATATCCTCATCGGGCATATGAGGTGCTAACTCGGATACTTTCTGAGAATTCAGTTCAGAAAATTAAGAGTTTTCTTTCGAGATTATCTCTAAATATCCGGAATCTTCAGCGGCCCAGTGGATAAAGGCGTTCAGCTAGTAATCTGATGATTGCTGGTTCGAATCCTTGCGATGGACTTGACAACGAAAAGTAAAAAAGTGATCTTGCAATAGGAGGGTTTCCAGCTTCGCTACAAAAATACTAGAAAGTCGTTCAGAACATCCAACAAATTATACTTGCGGTATCATACGGGACTGGTGCACGATAAATTTGACCGGGATAAAATGTCCGGAAGCCTATTGAGGTTGCGTTGGATGCTGTATTCATGATCTGACCATGGTTCAAAAATACTAGGCATTGTTCCCGGGTCTATTTTTCCCGTATAGACTCCGAACCGTCGCCAATAGCCCAATATGCAGCTCTAGTACAACTTTAATTAACCGAACCGTCACCAATGGCCCATTGTGTAACTCGAGTGCTTCGTTAGTTTAGTTTTTAACCACTTCGATTTTGACTTGCAAATGACTTTCTGTTTTAATAGAAGATTGTTTTATTTTCTTTTGAAACTTATTTTAAATGCACTCAAGCCAAAAGCAATACATATCAAATGAATATACAAAATATTGCGGTAGCGATGAAAGTGGGATACAGTTAATCCCTTCAATTGGCTTCAAGTCAACAAAATGTCTTGCCCCTAATCCAGAAGTTTCAGTTGAAGATCAGTGCGTTGTTTCAACCAAGGAGAAGCGTTGGAACTTTGTAAATAAACTGCTGTTTGCTGCTAATGTAAAATTTGGGGAAATACTCTATTGGGAAAATTTATCCTATTTGTGCGATGATCCAGTATGTTTATCGTATTTTTTAACATTAAATCACATTATCTTTTTCTAGAGTACAAGGATTAAGAAATGGTATCAACAGTAGAGGATCAACAGTAGAGGATCGACAGTAGATCGACAGTACAGAATGCATAGGATCAACAGTGGAAACAATTGAGATAAGTGTTTTTCTCGTTACGTTTATGTGAAGAGTTGTCTAAATTTGGGGGAAGGAATTGTTTTTATAAAATGGCGAATTCGGTCAATCTTGATTATAAATTCCTTTAAACATTCCGGTCGGTGAGTTTCCCAGGATGTAGAACGATTTTAAAAACTAGTCGCTTTTAATATATTTTCTATGATAAAAAGTAAGACTTTTAGAATTATAGTTCAGTAAACACTTAATACTCAACCTTTATGTATTGTCTGTGTACTGACAACATGTCTAAAAGCAACAATTTACATTTAAACTAGTACGACTCGTTTGGTTTTGTACTAAATCACGCATACGGAAATTAGTTAAAACTCCAGGATCGAGAACACCTCTGTTTACCTCTGTTTGGATAGCAGTACACTCAAACCTGTTTTTGTGCGTTCTTTTTTTGTGCGGTATATGAAAATTTTAATCAAATTGGAACATAATTGATTTTCTGGCTACCGAGACGTATACAAGCGTCTAGTGAAACAAGTCGTCGCAAAAACTGATCATTGACTACATGGTAACTGAAAAAAAGTTAGCCAAGCCTCGTGTCTTGATTTCGTTTAAAAAAGCAATTCCTAGTTATTTCGTAAGGTTTTGAGTTATTTTCTACGTGACTTTTTTATGCGGTCGCTATTCTCCTTATAAAAAAATACTTTTTTATTGTGTTGCGAAAACTATTTTTTATAGGTACTCGTGAAGTTTTGTGCGATTTTTTATGCGTATTTTATGCGGTCCCTATCCACCGCACAAAAACAGGTTTGAGTGTACTTTGTTTTTTCTTAACCTTCCACAACCCCCTGACGGATAAGTAAAATTTCAAATCTGTAGATTTGTTATCACTGCAGGAAAGTATGCTTCTAATACATTCCTTTTTACAAATATTTATATATCGGTAGAAAAGGATTCCACCTAATGCTTTAAATTTGAAAATTGAATTAGCTAGCATACATTCCCTATACTACTGCGGGTACTCGAACGGATATACACTGTTTTTGTGCGGTGGATGGGGACCGCATAAAAAAATTCGCACAAAACTTCACGAGTAGTTATAAAAAATATTTTTCGCATCACAATTAAAAAAAATTTATGCGGTGAATAGGGACCGCATAAAAAAAAGTTTCGAATAGAAAATAACTCAAAACCTTACGAAATAACTAGGATTTGCTTTTTTAAACGAAATCAAGACGCGAGGCTTGATAGCTACTAGGAATCTCGCCAAACCTTTTGGAATCAGATTTAGAAAATACACATGCGAACATTTTTAAATGTTCTATTTACATATGTACTTATTTTACACATACACAACTTTTCAAAACGTATAACCATTATCCTTCGTAGTCTGACAATACACGAACTTTCTTGTGGTAAACTGGTTCAAAATCGCTTTCGTCACTTGAAGATACTACCTCGCACTCGTTTGTAGTTGACTTTTTTTCAGTTACCATGTAGTCAGTGATCAGTTTTTGCGACGACTCTTGTTTCACTAGACACTTGTATATGTCTCTGTAGCCAGATAATCAATTATATTGAAATTTGATTGAAATTTTCGTATGCCGCACAAAAAAAATCGCATAAATAAAAAATCGCACAAAAAGACCGCACATTAACAGGTTTGAGTGTACACGTTTTTATCCGTCAGGTGGTTTGCGTTTTTGTAAATTGCTTTCCAATTCTGTGTGTAATGATTTAAATACTATTTTATTAAACTTATTTTTTAACTTACCACCAAAGCCTCCAAAACCTGAAAAAAAATCGCACAAATAAAAAAATCGCACAAAAAAGACCGTACATTAACAGGTTTGAGTGTACACGTTTTTATCCGTCAGGTGGTTTGCGTTTTAGTAAATTGCTGTCAAATTTTGTGTAATAAATTAAATACTATTTTATTAAAAATTATTTTTGAACTTACCACCAAAGCCTCCAAAACCTGAAAAATAAAGGACTTTATTAGCCACATGTATTGATCAAAATTTGTACACATTAACGTAAAATTTGGTTTTGTAATATCGAAAGTAATTTTTCCACGTGGTCCCTGACCAGCGCCAATAGCCCATTGTTCAGATTTAGTGAGTCAATTCGTAGTGCACTGTACGGTTTGGCGAGATTCTGAAAATATTTACCATGAGTAAAATGACGTTTTCCATGCGTCGACAATTCAAAATGACCTACAAGAATGGCTGGTTGTTTGATTAAATGTCTCACTAGAGATGCAGAATGGGCTATTGACGAATCCATAATTACGCAATTAATGAAAATACAACAAGCAAGTATATACGAACAAAAAACACGCCGCATGAGATTCTCGGTGATTCGATAATCCAAGCCACGTGGTTTATATCGTCGAATCACCGAGCCATCTGAAAATATCCCCGCGCTTTCCCCGTTAGTGTATAACAAGCCTTAAGCTTACGCACGTACCGCGCTTTAATGTCAGACTCGTAACCTCGATATAAAGAACTGAGCAATATCTGGCCTCCGATTAAGTATTAAAGCTGGCACTCTCTTCGAGCAGTCGATTATGGTGTATACAGGCAATCCTTCGAGCAGCTGATTATGGTGAAAACAATTATGCAATTAATAAACATGACATTCTGCACAGACTCCACTCGTCGAATTCTTTCACTTGGCAAGCACCATACCTTCTCCGCATTTCGGGCACCGACAAGTCTTGGCCAGCAATCCATAATTCATACACCAATTAATAACGACACGTTTGCCTTGTACCTCCAACTTCCAAAAATATTTACTAGTAAGATACACATCTGCAGCATACACATCTGCCATCACACCCATAGAGGAATCCGAAACACAATCACGCTGTGCATAAAATGCCGCAATAATTGTGAACGTGCAAGAGGTTCGACATGATTGCACCCTAGCGGAGGGTTATAAAGTTTCTGTTTATAAAGTTTCTGTAAGTCGTAAATTAGGGTTGCCAATATATAAACTTTTTCGCTTACCAAATGGCTCATTTGGCTAGCGTACCATATACTAGGAATATACTTAATCGTTTTTGTTAACTGTCGATAGATCAAAATTGGGGTGGCCCAACTATAGAATATTCTACTCGTAAGCTGTAGATTTGAATCTGTAGGTCTGACCATGTAGAGAGTCTATTATTAGAGTTGCCAGCTTTGTTTCTGGTCGCTTGGTCGTCCGCAAAGAAATACGTGTACTGTGGACTTGTACAGTTACACGTTAAATTTGTCGTTGTCTAGTGTATTCACGCCTATGCAAAATGATTGGCGTGCGCTCTGCGTCCTTGTCATCTGAGCATCGTTATGAACCTCCTATTGATAAAGGCGTTCAGCTAGTAATCAGGGGATTGCTAATCCGAATCCGTGCAATGGACTTGATAAAGAAAAGTAGTGATCTACGATCGCGGGGTTGCCAGCTTTGCTACAAAAATACTAAAGTCATCCGGAACATCGAAAATATTAAACTGGCTTGCATACGGGACTGGCAGACGAGAAATCCGATCAAGGTCCAATGTCCTGACGCCTATTGCGGTTGCGTCGGGTGCCAAATCGGGTGTTGCCCTCGTCATCTGACCATATTTAAAAAATTACAAGGCATCGTTCCTGTGTCTTTTCTTCGAATTGGGTCCCAAACCGTCGCCAATAGTCCACTTCAGCCTTGTGCGACTTTAATTAACCAAACCAATCTGACCATGGTTAAAAATTACTAGGCACTGTTTGGTCTCTATTCGAGATTAGATCCCGAACCGTCGCCGATGGCCTATTGTGTAACTATTGCGATATTAATAAATTCAAACTGAAATTGTGGATTGGTTAAATTTTGTCATACAATCAATATATTCTAGCAAAGAACGTTTTTGTTTTATTCTAAGAATATACCTTAAGAATTTACCTTACCCATCATCGGCATTGACATGGGCATTGCCATCATCATGGGCATAGGCATGGGCATCGCCATAGCCATGGGGAAACCACAACCCCCGCTGTAGCCGCCTCCTCCATCTATTGAAAGTAAACTCTAGTTATTGCAACCGTTTACTAAAACAAAACATTAAACAGTAGAAGTAATATGACAATCACCATTTGGATGAGTTGGCTGACGAGCTTTACAAATCTAGAAATATTTTTATATTAAAACGTTTAAAGTTTGCAACTCATCTCGGCTATAATATGAAATGGGTTCAATTGGTTAAATGTACTATTACCCAACTACCCACTATTATCAACTATTACCCAACCTATTTAACTAGGACCCACACTTGAAGGCCACATGATGGATGTAGAAACCTATACCCGGGGACAACCCAAGTTAAACCTAAAGCGGACGTTATATGTATTGGTTCAATGGGTTAAAGGCACTATTATCAACTATTACCCAACCTATTTAACTAGAACCCACACTTGAAGGCCACATGATGGATACAGCTACCTATGCCCGGGGACAACCTAAGTTGAAGCGGACGCTATGATATGCATAAATATTCAATTGCTTTAGGATCAACTTAGGTTGTCCCCGAATATATGGCTGCAAAATTATTGGTCTACTTTTGAGTGTTTAACGCTTGAACCTTTTGGTAAACATCTCTCCAAATTTACTTAAATTAATAATTTTAATTAGGGCTAATTTATTTTCCATTGGATACGCTGCGGCATCCGTTATGAGCTCCATATTGTCTTTAATGGCGAAAACGGCTCGGTCTTGAGGATGATCTATTTTTCCTTTAAAAAAATTACAATAATTCCAAACAGAATCATGTATTGTGTAGAAAAGTTAGGGCTGTTACAGATGAAGCAGATCTGATGCGAGTGAAAAAAGGTTGTGATTCGAGAACAGGAAACCATGTGATTTGTGTTCTCAAATCAGATCTTTTTTTTACCCGCTCTGTCTGTAATAGCCCTTTAAATAGTTCATTTCTTATTTCATATGTGTATGTCTGTAGAATAGAAATTTCTTCAACTTCTGCTATATTTGAACTAGTTATCAATCGCTAAATTATTAGTAAGAATTTTTTTTTAAATTACGGTAATATATCTTAATATGGGGAACAACCTGTACGATTACGAAACAATAAGGTCAATTTTTAAACACCAGGAAAAACGGTGCAGGTGAAATGTTACGGTATGTAATCTCAGATCGGACAACATGAGAAGTTGTAATTGTATAACAGGATGTTAGCACCCATGCCGTTACAAGACCGGTGTCGTTACCAGCTGTTTTTTTCCGGTGTGTAAAAAAATCGGCCCAAGTTCATCCTACGAATGTCATTATCCAACTATCAATGGTCGGTTACATGCATTTTATTCGATTATATAACTTAAAAACCCCTAAATTAGTAATTTTAAATAGAACTGGTTGAATTTTAAAATTTGTATATGGCAATATTAACACCTAAATAATTCAAAAATCTATGCATGGCACATTATAATTTTTTTTAGTTTAGTATGTGTAAGTATACTTACAGTAGCCTGTATTAAAGAAAAGTTCACCACATTAATATTTGAATTATTGATACTTGTAAAATTTTCCTTTTACAAAAATTGAATAAAGCTTTTTTATTTTTAAAAATTGATTTTCAACTTTCAAAATTTGATTTTCGTGTTTAGTACTTTTCAAAAAAAAATTTGACTCTAATTTATTTTTTTTATTTTAAAACTTGCAATAATAAATTTGCATAAATTATCTGTTTAATTGACTACTGGTTCAATTAAGTTAATACAATTTAACCGATGAGTTGCAATAACAATTTTGTAGACTTTTCCGACTGGTTCAACTTTTAAACCCTCGTCCTTTTACATTTATTACGTTCTTTTAATTTATAATTATTTTTCTAAACTCTTGACCATCCGAGATGACTAATCTGTTTTAGGGTTAATGGAATATGCTACTGAATTGTTTTTAACCCTGCAGTACGCCTGGCTGTGCCTAAGAGGCACAATCCAAAGGCAATTGTGGTAAGGACTGGGATAACATTCTTGTTAAGTGTCATTCACTTTTACGACATGAAACTCGATTTGATCATCTTTTAGTATTTTCACTAAACCCTAACAACTGTTTGGTGGAGATTAGCCAAATATGCACCATAAAGCTCCAATCAACCTGCCAAGGACTCCGTGGGCGAGTGGATAAAGGCGTCAGTTGGGAGAATCGGTGGGTTCCCGGTTCGATCCTGTGCACCGGTTGGTTTGGTTTTGTTAATTAACGTCACACTAGAACTGCACAGTGGGCTATTGGCGACGGTTCGGGGTCAATCTCGAAGGAAAGACCCGGGAGCACATACACATTCATACATGCACCTCGTTATTTTAGAACCATGTTCAGATGACGAGGAAACACCTGAACTGGCACCCACGCCTTCAATAGACGTCGGGACTTTGGACCCCGATCAGATTTATCGTGCACCAGTCCCGTATACACGCCAGTAAAATTTGTTGGATATTCTGGACGACTTTCTAGTATTTCTGTAGCGAAGCTGGCAACCCTCTGATCGCAGGATCACTACTTTTTACTTTTCTATGTCAAGTCCTTCGCACAGATTCGAACCACCAATCCTCGGATTAGCAGCTGAACGCCTTACCAACTGAGCGACTCCTGTGCACCGGACTTGACTAAGTAAAAAAGTAGTGATCTCATGATCGGAGGGTTGCCAGCTTTACTACAAAATACTAGGAATGTCGTTCAGACATCCAAAAATTATCGGCGTGTATACGGGACTGGTGCATGATACATCTGATCGGGGTCCAAAGTCCCGATGTCAATTGAAGGCGTTGGGTGCCATTTCAGGTGTTTCCTCGTCATTTGACCATGGTTCAAAAATATGGGCATCGTTCGCGGGTCTTTCCTTCGAGATAGGCCCGAACCGTTGCCAATGTCCTACCGTGCAGCTCTAATGCGACGTTAATTAACCAAACCAACCTGCCAATAACCACACTAATGGAATAATAGACTGTTAGTTTGGATAATTGAATCGGTATTTGTAAGAGAGGGATATGTTTCATAGACTTAACATGGAACATATCCTTTTTTTTACAAATGCCCATTCAACTATCATAGTGACAGTAGTGTTCGTATACAATGAATATGCGACGAAATGCTGTGGACTAGAGGGCATACGATTTTTTCCACACAATTTTCTTGAATTTTTTAACATTTCAACTATTTCGTGTGCTAATTTCAAATATAAAGTTTTTCTCCATCAGCTCTACTTTTTTAGCTACGAGTATAAAGTCATTTACGTTAACATGTTAAGTTAATCTTGGTGATTATGTTTTAAATTAAATACTCTGTTTTGTCTGAATTTTTTACTGTTTTTTTACTGTTTAGTGTGATGGTTTCAAATGGATTTTTTTTATCAGTTTTACTTTTTGAACAGGAGCGTTATTGACGTTTACATGTTAAATGAATAGTGGCTAAAAGAAGTTTAGTTACGACGAATATCAAAGTAGAGCAGAGCCCCAGTTGCTCAGTTGGCAAGGCGTTCAGCTACTAATCAGAAGATTGGTGGTTCGAATCCGTGAAATGGACTTGACATAGAAAAGTAAAAAAGTAGTGATCTTGCGATCGGAGGGTTGCTAGCTTAGCTACAAAAATACTAGAAAGTCGTCCAGAATATCCAACAAAATTATACTGGCGTGTATACGGGACTGGTGCACGATACATCTGATCGGGGTCCAAAGTCCCGACGTCTATTGAAGGCGTTGGGTGCCAGTTCAGATGTTTCCTCGTCATCTGGCCATGGTTCTAAAATTACGATGTGCATGTGTGAATGTGTATGTTACTGGGTCTTTCCTTCGAGATAGACCCCGAACCGTCGCCAATAGTGCAGCTCTAGTGCGACGTTAATTAACAAACCAACCTCAAAGTAAAGCTAATAAATTGTTTTCATATTTGAAATTTGTACACTAAATAGTCAAACTATAAAAAAAATTCCAGCCAAAAGTTTGGGTTGTATTTCTTAAACTTATAATTTTATATTGCATACAGCCATGCTTAAATAAATACATATTATAAATATTTCCGCACTGCTTATGAATTTGTTTATTTTTGTAATTTACAAGAGTAAAATTAAATATTTGAAGATAAACAGGTTATAATAATAATTCTTACCTCCGCCACTATAGCCGCCGCCTCCCATTCCCACTAAAATAAAAAGTTTAAACTTAAAATAAACGCTAATAAAATTACTAGTATGAGGTTAGTTTGCTATTATGTAGGAAACTAATGATCAGATTCAGGGATTTGATACAAATTAGTTTCTACCAGAGAGTTGTAATATTAAATAGAGAGCGCCTTCAATACCAGACTCTCGTAAGGCCGCGGTTTCAACATTGAAAAGAAAAACTCACATCACGTGGTTATAGCGCTGCCACATTTGGCGTTCAGACATCTGCAGGAGTTTCAAATTTGGCGCACTTTCTTCTCTTTTGGTGATAAGGAGTTCTGTCCGTATTCAACTTTTTAACATATATGTACGTATTTACTTATTTTCAAACAATATGCGCTAAATATTTCCTAATCATTAACGAAACGAAAATATTTAATATGTGTTCAATACTCGAAGAAGCGAAACTCTTTATATTTCTCAGGTTTCATTGTTTATATTTTCTTATTGAAGTATACAAAATAACAATTGAAAGAACTTCGCTTATGGTAAATTTTTTACATAAAAACGTAATGCAATTATTTCAAAACTACAAAGTAATCTCCTTAATATATCTGTTAAACTCCCTTAAATTGTGGCACTCGTTCAAAAAAAGAACTATTTAAATACAAAATTAAACACAAAACCATATTACAATACTTCGATCTCGTTTAGTTCTGGAAGTCGCCAAGGCCTGCCAAGTAATATTGGCGCATGAATGAAGTAGCATTTCCACATATCACGTGGTTTCAATGATGGATACACGGAAATCAGCATTTTTATTCCTCTATTTGTATCATTGAAGAACCAGACGGCTCCAGTTATCAAGGTTATTCAGGGAGGACGAAAAACATTTCAAATATTTTTGAAGTTTTTTAAAACTATCAATTTGGGTAATATATAAATTGTCTTTTATAACCCCATTGCTGTTGTACTTTTTCAACCTCTTGCCTGGTTTTGTTTTTATTGAAAAAAATACGTTTTTTTTTTACATAACACTTTAATTCTGTGATCAGGTTTACCAATAAAATCCTGGTAGACACTTCTCCGAAATCAATTCGACTGAACTTCAAACAGCAAAAAATATTTGTTTTATGCAAGCGCTGATCCAGGTGGGGGGGTAAAGGGGAAATTACCCCCCCCCCCCTAACATCCAAGATTATATTTTCGAAAGTCACCTTAGGCAATGAAAAATTTCAAACTAAAGGGGTCAAATTTGGTGTTCATGATAACAATATACTGTATTACCCCCCCCTCCCCTAACAATAATCTCTGGATCCGCCCTTGGTTTTATGTAAGGATTGCATAATAAACATCTAAATATAGTCTAGCTCTGAATTATACTCCTTTAATGCATTTCTAATATGTAACAATCCTCTTGGCTGGTTCAGCAAACAACACACCTTCAAGAAACGAGTTTGACAAACGACTGGTTGATGCAACGTGGAAAAAGATCCAACCAAGCGACCAAACATTGAACTAATTTGGTGCACAAACAAAACTACTCCTGGAGCTGTAGGCCCTAGTGGCCTAAAACCCAGACAACCAACCCCAAATTATACGATTTAAGTTTTTATCGTTCTGTCTTGTCCATATTTGTACTTATCCTGATCTTTTAGCTTTTAATCAGAAAAATTTCAACTTTCACAGTTGTAATAACTTTATATTTTTATCCTTTACAACGTTTTTACTTTTTAAAATTACCATGGAACTTTAAATGAAAACCCAGAAGTCATGTGTTTGGCGCAGCTTAGCCATTTCTGGATCTTGCGCCATAAAACACCAACCAACCTGGAGCTGTACGTTTCTTGCACAGTATTAGACAATAGTACAGCTCCTTTATAACTCTATAGCTATTGCTTAGAGCTGTCTGGTTCTTGCACCAATCGATAGTTTGTCTTTATAGGAAAAGTATAAATCAGAAAAGTAGACATGTCTGGTTCTTCCCAAATCTTTAATTGTAATGCCACGGCGCAACTTCACATTTTAAGGTGGCTATTTCACAAAATACAAATGTGACATTAAAATACAACAAATACAATACATTTTACTTACTTTGCTGCATGCCCATACCGCCCATACCGCCGCCAAAACCTACAACGGAATACAAAACCAATAATTTACCAATAATGCATTATAAATCTAAAATATTTAAGTAAATGTAATAAATTAAACTCAAAGGGCCTGTGGTTGCCGAATGATTCGGGGGTTCGAACAAACATCCGATTGAAGCGGGTTCGATCCCTGGAATGTGTGTAGTAATCAGAGTTGTAATATTAAATACAGAGCGCCTTCAATACCAGACTCTCGTAAGGCCGCGGTGTCAACATTGAGAAGAAAAACCCACATCACGTGGTTATAGCGCTGCCACATTTGGCGTTCAGACATCTGCATGAGTTTCAAATTTGGCGCACTTTCTTCTTTTTTGGTGATAAGGAGTTCTGTCCGTATTCAACTTCTTAACATATATGTACGTATTTACTTATTTTCAAACAATATGCGCTAAATATTTCCTCTTCATTAACGAAACGAAAATATCATTTTCATTGTGTTCAATACTCGAAGAACCGAAACTCTTTATATTTCTCAAGTTTTATTGTTCATATTTTCTTATTGAAGTATACAAAATAACAATTGAAAGAACTTCGTTTATGGTTAATTTTTTACATAAAAACGTAATGCAATTATTTCAAAACTACAAAGTAAGAAAAATCTCCTTAATATATCTGTTAAACTCCTTTAAATTGTGTCACTCGTTCAAAAAAAACGGCCTGCCAAGTAATATTGGCGCATGAATGAATTGGCATTTCCACATATCACGTGGTTTCAATGATGGACACACGGAAATCAGCATTTTTATTCCTCTATTTGTATCATTACTCTAGGGTAGTAATTTGATAAGCGGTGTTCTCAAATTCATTCCTTTGCGATCAAAAAGTATCCACTGTGTGTAAGGGACTGGTGCTCGTTAAATCCGATTGTGGTTTAATGTTCTGGCGCCTATTACGGTTGATTCGGGTGCCATGCTGAGTGTTCTCCTCGTTCAAACATAAAAGCGTGTTCCCAGGTCTTCGAAATGGTCTCCGAACGGTCGTCAATTGTCCACTATTGAGCTCTAGTGCGAAGTTAATTCGAACAATTTACTTGTGTGTGGCTTGTTAATTGAATTAGCGTCACTCTGGAACTGTAAAGTGGGCAATCGGAGACTGTTCCAAAAGACCCTGGAATACAGCCCAAGGATAGTGGAGATAGT